>QUSF01000028.1:2427301-2570839 GCA_003676055.1 Chloebia gouldiae
TGGCATTATGGGTGCAATGTTTTATGACAAGTTCATGTATTTTTTCCAAATAATGCAAGCACCTTCCAAATGCATGAATAATTAAAATCATCTATGCTTGCCTAGCTGGAGATGAGCTAATATCAGAAAAGTGAAAGGTGGAGATACAAAAAAAAAAAAAAAATGATTAAGTCTATCTGGTGTATTCCTTGCAGTGCTATAATGCACAACTTTCACGTTGTGTACAAATGCAGACTTTTTCACTAAGTGTCATTGGAAGAGGACAGGTGTTGATGAAAAAGAAAAAGACAGGCTCTGATTGTTAACTAAGCAGGACTAAGCTACAAAGGTATGTTATAACTCATCCTCATCACTGATGCAAGGGCACATTCAGAAATGATTTCCCTAGTAATGGTCAGCCAAATATTTTCTAATATCTGTCATAGTGGCCCCAATTCACTTCCCAGTTACATCAACTCTGCATGGATGTAATTACACTCATTAAAGAAGTGCTACTAGTGATTTACATAAAGGACAATCATCCTAAACAGTAGTTTTTCCCCAAGGAATAAATAACCACAGGAAATGCCTGCTTTAAACAGCGCCTGCTCTGCAACTCTGCTGCTGTTCTGCACATTGTATTTTCACTTTTTTTTTTTCCAATTTGAGATGCTGTAAAGCTTCAGAACTGTTTAATCGGTTTAAACAGATCGACAGCTCTGGGTTTTCTTTAAGCAGTCTACACTGATAGCACACCTGGGATTAGCATATGGTTTTAAGAAAACATTTTAAAGCCTGAGATCTACTAAAGCCAGAGAGTCAACAGGAAGAGCTGTGCCCTGAAACTGAGTAATCGGAGAATTCATAGCAGGCAGGAGCTTTTCCACCCCACTGCCTGTGGGAGGAGTAAAGCTCTGTAGACTCCCCCCTGACCCCCCAAATAAACCTCACATACCTGTAATTGACCCCTGTGTGGCTTCAGGCTCTCTTTGCCAGAACTGTTCCTATGTTTCCCCACAAGTTTTTTGTCCCATTCAAACATTCATTCTTTGCTTTCAGATGCTCTCACTTCTACTAACCCAGCTGTGGGACACCTCTCCCAGCAGTCCTCTGTCCCTTCTCCATGGCACTGGCCACATGCAATTCTACTCCCAAAGTTTTCTAGAAATTTCTCAGTGTCCCTCCAAAGGTAATGAACTACTGCTGAAACAGTGACCCCAGCTTCATTTTGGTGGTATCATGGATGTTTCCTGGATGCATTAGGCAGCACTATAGTTTTCTGTAAGACTCCTGGAAGTGTTGTTTTCTGAAGAGGGCGCAGGTTCAGGATCTTTCGGCAGCATGTTTCAGAGTTTCAGTTCTTTCTGGGTGTAGGAGCACCATCCTGTATTACTAGGCATGGCTGGAGGGGACAGTCATGCTAACCTGTGCCTTGATTAAATCCAAGTGAGCCCAGACACCTGCTGTGAAGACAGAAGAAAACCATCTGTCTTTGCCCACCCTCCCTTTCTACTGCAAGATGTTCCCAACACCTGCACACTATCACCCCACACTTGGAGTAGTGATACACAGAGAGCCTGGCAGAAAACATAAGCAGGCAGAGGGAAAAAGAAACATCCACAGAAGGAAGGAAGGCGATGGTGTCTCCCAGTCACTCACACTGTGAAGTTCTCCTCCATGAAGCAGCGGTTGCGGAGCAGCCCAGCCCACAGCTGCACCCCAATGATGCCGAAGATAAAGAAGACAAAGAAGCAGAGAAGAAGGACATTCCCCAGCATGGGCAAGGTGTCCAGCAGCAGGTTCACAAGGATGCGCATGCCTGCAGGGGGAGAAGAGAACCAGAAGGAGCAAGTGTGGGACACAGGGATAGAGAAAGAGAGAGAGGAAAGAAAGGAGAAGAAAAGGTAAGAAGTTTATAAGACAAGCATAAAAAAGGCAAAAAACACCATGAAAATAAAAGCAGAGTGTCAGAAATTAACTACTGTCCAGAGCTGGCCAGATTTATGATTACTGCCCTTTCTTGTCCTAACCTCTACTGACAGGCAGCCAGCAAAGCTGCTGTGATGCTGTGATCTCTTAACCTTAGGCCTCCATCTGCAGCAGAGAAGAAAAGAGAATGAGACTTTTGGTGCCATCAACTATCTGACTGACATACCTCCCTCCCCTTTCCCTGCAGAAGGACAACAGAGTGACAATTGTCCCAAAGGGGCGTGTCAGCTCAAAAGCCCCATTATCCAATGGCTCCAACTGAAGGACATCCCAGTACAGCAACTGGATCCTGCAACCTGTGAGACCTGCATGGACAGACCAAGACCAGCCTGCCAGTGGGATGAACCTTTTCAGAACATATAAACTGGCATAGATAATTGGTTTTTTTTTTCAGTGACAGTATCATTAAGAGAGAATCATGAAAACCACAATTTCCTCCCTTGGCTAGTCCTCATGTCCCAGTGGGGCTGGAGCACACAAGTAGCAGGCACAGCCCAAAAATCTTCCAGCACAGAATCTCTGCCCAGTGCAAATGTTTCCAAAAAAAATTTTTTTACTCTCTAATTACCTAATGAATTATTCGTGTGGTTTTATTTTCCCCTTGGCTCTTTAGTGCACAGCCAGGAGTAGGGGTAAACATAGTCCATTTCTCCATGGAGCTAATAGCTTTTCCTCTGCTGTCTGGGGGATGGTGAAAGTCTAGAAATTCTTCTGATTATCACAGTACTGCCTTTATCCCTGTGCACACCTCACGAGGTTGTCTCTCCTTGTCTCCATGGAGGTCCTCCCCAGATACCTAGAGTTCCTTCACTGAAGATGTTCCATGTAGGCCAGCAAATAATTAGCTAATTAGGTATTTATAACCAGTTCATTGCTTCAGATGGCAGCAGAAGGAGAAAGAGGAGGGGAAGATAGGATTAAGATTCTCTGACAGCTCTTTGAGGCACAAGATAATCTCCCTTGTGTACCCAGCACCAAGTAATTACCACACAATACTATACATTATGCTCCATATATTCTCCAGACTGCTCACCCCACAAGGAAGCAGCACCTGTGGTGGGGCAGGCAGGTATGGAATTCACAAACACTGAAGGAAGATGGAGAAGTGTGCCTGCTGTGGAACAGCAGTCTGGTTTATATTAATAAAGAATGCTTTGGAGACAGAGCAGAGTGGAAGAGACAGGAGTGATATTTACAGGTACACGTGATGTATAGGAAGGAGAATATGCTTATTGGTGTCTCCATGGGATCATGAAGGATAAGGGATGATGGCAATAGCTCCAAGACCAGCCTGTGGAGCAGTAGTTAAGCCCTGCTGCCTGCTTGTCTAGCTGTGTCACCAGTCACTGCATAAGGCAGCTTCTAGACGAGTACATCAGGGACACAGCTCCAGCCACTCACTCAGCTGTGCCCTGAGTCACTGACAGCTCTCTGACCTCTGAGCACACCAAGTCCAACAGCACAGCCACTGAGACCTGCTGGGCCCTGGAGAAATGCTCTGGACAGCACTGGGACTTCAAGACTGTGCACCCTCACTGTAGTGCTATGTGTTCCCAGCATTAATGTTGTGTCACAGAACGAGCTCAGTAGTTCCCATAAACTCTCCTGCCCAGTACATTAGGGAGAGCCAAGTGATGTGGGAAGCTGTGCCAGTAATGCTGCAAGAGGGCGTGGTGTTTTTCAGATCAATTGATGCTAGCTCCATTTCAGAGCTGGGTAATGGGAGAGATGAGGCTGCCCTTACGATGAAATGCAGAACAGACAAAACAGACATTCCCACCAGAATTTTACAGACAGCAGCCTTGTTGGGTCAGAATTTACCAAAATTGATTTTGCCTATGTTCCAAGAGAAAGCAAGTGCAAAACTTGTCTGCCTTTTTCCTGGAAAGATCCTGCTTGCCCATACATTCTCCATCTTGACTCTCAGAGGGATTACTAATGGTACAAGTACTCATGCTCTCCACAGCTCCAAGATCATACCTATTGCCCCCATGTTAGGCCCTCTGGGGTATGTGGGGCCATGACCCAAGAACTGTCAGGTGTGTCCTGTGGTATCTTTTCCACATCACAAAGAATTTCAGCATTAACAGCTTCTAAGTCCAAATTAAACCAGTTTGGGGTTTTAGGTTTGTTTTTGTTTTTTTTTTTTTAATTTCACAGTTAGACAGATTCATCTTTCTCTTCCCATTGAGGTTGACTGTGGATATGAGATTGGCTCCTCAAAAGCAGTAATGCTGAATCTACACCCATCCAAACATTCAAAGATCAGTTGCAATTGCAGGAGAAAGAGGGAGAAAGGCTGAACGGCCTAAGACCAGCACATGATGATTTACCACAGAGGCTGGAGGCCAAAATAATGGGCTCTCTAAAGCAGTGGAAATGGGAAATGCAGCTTTGGGAGTATTCTGGTCTGGGGAACTGGGATGCCTCCCTTTTCCAAAGGGCCCTTGCTGGACAAGCTGCCATCCACAGCAACACCTGTACATCTTGAATGACAAATTCTGAAAGGTACCGGAAAGCCCATCCTTTATCAAAATCCTCCTTCTGTCTCTTTCCCACCTTCTGTTGCCTCTACCTGCTGCTAAGCCATTTTCCTCTTGCTCTGCCTACACCTCCTCTCTGCCTCTGTGATGCTCCTCAGCTTATGTGCACATTTTTCCTGGCCTCCCTCCCCACTGCTGCCTTTCCCCACATTCCTGTTTGTCCTTTACCATTGGCAGAGCAGAAACCATGCTGGCTCACAGTAAGGAGGGGATATGAAAGGGACAGTGACCTTTTCTGAAGCATCCTTTGTGAAAAAGGGAATGCTGCTCAAGAAGAGAAAGGAAGAGAGGCTGGGCAGTCTAGAGGAAAAGCAAGGAGGGAAAGCATTGATGAAACAACATTCAGCAACCAAACAGCCTTCCAGGGCATCAAATATGAAAAGGTTTTGCTCTTCAAGGGCAATAAAAGCAAGAAACATTAAATATTCATGAGTGCCAGGTGCAGCTCTGAAAGATCTTTTCTCCACTCACTCTGACCAGGAGAAAGGGGGGAAATGAAATGGCCTTGCCTGTGGGCATCCAAGGAAGGAAACAATGCTCACATAATGGTTCCCTGCTGCTCACCCATGCCCTGGAGCAAGGGGTAGAGAAGGGTGCTCCATGGTATCTCAAAGGCAGGGCTGCTTCTGGTAAGATATCCCGCAGGAAGAAAGCCACAGGTGTGTTCACCACTCAACCACAGCAGGAGATGCGGGGATGAGAAATGGTGGGAAGGTGAGAGACGTGCCCGGCAGTGAGCATCAGAAGGAAGCACAGGGCTGAGCAAAGTCTCTGAGGTCCCTCCGTGGTTCAGAAGAAGTAAATCGTCTGTCTCACCCTGGATGCACCCAGAGGCCCTTCCTGACAAATTCGGCAGACGCTACAATGGCCCTAGCCCCCTCCTAACACTTGCCATCAGCCCTGATTAGCCCGGCTATCGCGGCTAAGGACTCGTCTGCCGCGTCTGCCCCGAGGGGAGCGCGGCGGCGCTTTCAATCCGCGGCGAGAGGGACGAAGCCAAGGCTGTGAAGTCAAAAGGAGACAGCCCCTGCCTCGCCTGGGCTAAAGCAGATGGAGGAGAACACAACTCTCAGCACCCATCTCACCTGCATCGTGGACCGAGCTAGCAATTGTCATTTTAACTGGAACAAAACCAAATCTCCTTCCCGTCAGCATAGCTGGCAGGACATTTTGCAGAATGCAGAAACTGAAGTGCCATTATGTCCCTCAGCCAGGCTGCTTGTCCAAGCGTGCCTTCTTTCCTTCCTCCCTGCCCCAGGACACATGGCAGTCCATCCAGCTAGCACGGGGTTGGCAGGATTTTCCTGTGCATGCTCCTTTATGGAAATTTCCAGAACCAAGGCACAATTCCAGCAGAGAGATTGTGCAGAAAGTACACACAGAGCGATGTGTACTTTTTTTTTTTTTTTTTTTTTTTTTTTTTTTTTAGCTAACCTCTGTAGTTAAAATAATCTCAGTTTGTGTGCACAGTGCAAGCTGGTGCTCCAACTTGTGGCGTCCTCACTAATCTCCTGCTGACCCGAGGTTTAGCTGTCATTTCACACACTACATTCATAAACATCAGCTCCATCTTGGGCCAAACACTACCAAGAGACACCAGTCAGCTGTGGGTCCAACAGCAGACACACTGCCAATATATGTAACCCACAGCTTCCCTCGCCATGCAGGTCTTTTCTCTTTGATGCATTCATCCTAACTGAGGCCTCTTCTGCAAACAACACATGCAGGCTAAAGGAATTCAGCTGGAAGAGCCAGCATGCAGCTCCAGATGCTTTGTCCTCAAGCTGCAAAGCCAGCCTCACTCGCACTGCAAGCCATCACTGCCTGCTTTGCACCAAGGCAAGACAGAGAGCATGTCCAGATGGATGGCAAGACCCAAATTAAATCAACTCTGTGAAAAGACAGGTCCAGTTGACAGTATGAGGTACTGAGAGACCTTAAGCCACTTCTGCTGCTAAGTAAAAACCGCCCCAGACACACTGGCCTCATTCAGAGAAAAAGAAAGCTTCCCATCAATCTCTCTGGCAGGCTCTGGGTGCATTTGCAGGACACATTTAGAGCTGGGGGTTTAGCAATTGCAGATGGTCAGCATGATCCATAGCTCAGGAGCACTGATCAGTTCCTCACCACATCCCCACTCTTGCCTTACTGACAAGTAAAGCCTTTTAGCATCCCTGACTGGCTCAGGCACCTCATCCTACACAGCCTATCGATGATACAACTTCAAATTATCTTTGTCACTCCCCAGTGTAACCACAGAAGAGATCAAAACATGACATTTCCAGCACTTATAAAGCTTCAGCCAGTATGGAAAGCTGTTGTTCATTTTCTCAGTAGCATGGGCATACCAGTCCTCATCTTCATATAATGGCTTCCCTTAGAATACTGAAGTTTAAACATTAAGTGGCCCTAGTCCTTACCTTTAAGGTACTTCTCAGCTTAAGCCTAAGGTAGCCAAAAGAGAGACAAACTCCAGGAAAAAAAAGTTGTTGGCCAGAGCTTCACTCTGCTGGAACAGAGATTTCCAGTCTAGAGTACACTAGAGTACATTCATATAAGAGGAAAAAAAACTCTTTAAGCTTTCTCCAAGGCTCTAGACACCCTTGGGAACCAAGGATACAGGGGCTAACACAGACCTCACCTCTTTTCAGTCAGAGAGTAAGACATGGAGCTGGTCAGGTCATGAGCATGAAAAAGGAAAGTAAGACGGGAAGAAAAATGCACGACTTAAAACACCTCCCAACAGATGTTCAGCTAAAACAACCACCAAAAAGAGACTGCAAATGAAACCAGAGATAAGCTGTTTTCCTTGGAGGGGAAGAGGAGCAAATAAACACACTGGCACTGCAGAGCCACAGTGCTCAGCAGGCTGCCAGGTGATATGAAGAAGCAAGCTCAGAAGTGAAGCAGACCTGACTAATTGCAGACCTGACCCTATGGTTGCAGTGGCCTCAAGAAAGAGAGCAGAGTGAAATCCAGAGCATTTACCTTGACACCTAAATGTTGACATTTCTGGAAAAAGAGTAGCCACAGTCCATGCTTTTCTGTCATCCAAAAAGGAGACACCCAAGCTCTGCAGCAGGCTGCACCTTATGATGGATGCTGTAAGCCCAGCTAAGGTTCACAGAAAACAGCTGAAAACTCCTCCACAAGCAGTCACGTTCAGTACGTGCCACCACAGCATGGCTGGTAGCCACATAATCCGTGACATGAGCAGAAATGGATGCAGGCAAAAGTCCCAGTCAGTAGCCCCCTTCTTCACTGTCTTGCCATTATCCCCTTGCAAGCTTTGGACTGTTAAGCAACCTTGTCTTGGAAAATGATGACAGGTGTCAGATTATTTCTTAGAGAGGTGTCTCTCTGGGGGATTACTGTCATTCTGTTCTTTTTTGTAATACTGAACATCTAATAAGCAACACCTACTACCACCTGCTACAGTAGTTCATTCACTGATCATCTCATTTTTTTCCCCGTTTATCACTGCAGTGATGACTGCATTCACTTTCAGTGAAGAGTCTATTAAAAACATACAGTGCCAGCTTTTCTTTCAGAGTTGCAGGAGCCACCTAACACCAAGGATAAAAGTCAACTCCAGTGCTGCGGCTGCCAGCCACTTGCCTCCATTCTATAAATATCCTTTAATTCTTTACACATCTCTAGTGCTAAGTGGGACAGAATAATGCAAAATATTATGTAAAATAGCATTAATGCAACTTCTGGGTAAGATTTAACAGGGCTAATTTCCTCTTGCTGTCACTAGCATGAATCATGTTTCTTTCTACTGCAGGCAATGACATGACATTACGTGAAATGAGTGTGAACAGGAGAATCGGTCCCAAAATACACAAAGATAGAGAAATTTAAGGTTATGATTGTAAATTGCCTTGCCCACACACACAAAGTTTCATTTGCATTAGTGTAATATGACAGTATCATTCACCCCATAATACACTGTCATTATTGCTCACATTTCCATGGTATCCATTGCTTGATAGGTCCCATGGGACAGATTTTGCAAAACAGCTCAGCTCCCATTTAGGCAGCAAAATACATGACTGGGCTTTCGTGATTGCTGTGTACACTGGAGGCTGAGCTTGTTTGAACAGGCAGCAGAATTGTCACAATGGGAGCTGTGAGGTACTAAGCATTTTTTAAAATTCTGGCTCTGCAGGTTCCCCTACAGGAGAAGGGAGAAATAAAGATTCCATCAAACATCTATTACTGATTTCTGTGATCTTTTGTTTTGTTTTTTTCCAGGCTTGCTTTACTTCCAGTAACACAAATTCTGAAGTGTTGTTACAGACTCTTCTGATTTTTATTATCAGTCTTCCGATGCATGGCAGAAACCTTCAGGTGGGAAATCTTTCTTTGACTTGAAAATCTCAGATTACAGCCAAAAAAAAAAAAAAAGAGATGGTTTTATTCCCCATTACTATGGGTAAAAAAAAAAAGAGATGACTCACAGGTATAAAGGTCTGAAAGCCATAGGAAAAATAAATAATTATAATCTCTGATTGTTTTTCCTTTTTCAACTCTCATGGCTTTAAAGCCATCTGAAAAACTTACAAACCCACAATTAGTGACTTTTGAATGCTTGCTAATAACAGTGAAATGAAGTGGACTGGTTCAGAGAAGGAAATATTACTTTCTCCCAAGACCTGTGACCACAAAAAGTAGAAACTAAGCAATGTATCATACAAAACAAAGCACTTCCACATCTCTATTTCCTGCATTTCAGTGTTTCCAAGCTCGTTGCCATGATCCTACATTAAAAAAGGAATAAAATTTTCATTATGTTTTGGGATTTTTGTACAAAATTTACTTTGATTGCCCAGTTAAACACCTGGCAATACACTGCACAGTGTAATCCACATGAAAAACAGCACTGAGATTAGACAAGAAGAAAGAAAAATTGGAGCTTATCTTCAGTGACTAATGACTTAAATTAAGTACAGGAAAAATTGTTTCCTGTGAGTTGTGAGGCACTGGAACATCCAGAGAAATTGTGGATGTCTTGTCCTTGGAAGTGTTCAAGGCTAGGTTGAATGGGGCTCTGAGGAATCTGCTCTAGTGGAAGGTGTCCCTGCCCACAGCTGGGGGGGTTGGAATGAAATGATCTTTAAGGTCCCTTCCAACCCAAACCATTCTAGGCTTCCTCCAGCACTGCAAAACGTGGGTCTGGTTACAGACCAGCTGGTTTGTTAAAAGCCTTCAGAGAAGCATTGATTTGCAAACCCATCCAGCATATTTGTGAGTCAAAAGATTTTCTTTATACTGTCCTTGACTTTGTATCAGTTTTCATTTCCTCCCCGCTACTTTTCTGCATTATCCTACACACAGAGGTGCATCAGGCCTTTGTGTGCTGTGCCTGGCAAACCCTATCACTCACCTCCTGTGCATTTCTCTTTCCAGCCCCCCTTCTTTTCTGTTCTCATCTCTATTGATCTTCATTCTCCTCTGCTCCCCTTCACACAGTTTCCCTTTATCCTGAGCATGCCTGTCTAATTTAGGGCTTGACTTGAAAAAGACACTTGATAAAGTGCTGCACACACAGGATAGTGCAGCTCTGAGTACAATCCCATCTCTTAAATACATTTCAGTCACACACCCTGATCAGGGAATGAACAGGACTTTCTGACCTCCTAACTTTTTTGAATGGGTGCTGCCAGAGAACATCACTCCTGTGCCCTCACTAACCTGCTCAGGCTGTATGTGGATAAATCTGTGTGTATACACATTAGCACATAGTTGAGAGTGTGGTTTGTTTGTCACCGAGGTGTGATAATAAGTATTTACAGAGCACCTCATACAAAGAACTGTGAGTTGGGTAAGTTTAAACATTTGGAAAAGTCAACAGTATCTAAGTTTCAGCTATTGCTTCACAAATAAAGTTGGGAGGAGGAACAAATGTACGTCCAAAAGAATCATTTGGAAGAGTAAGTTTTTAAAAGGGAATCAGTGTTGGTAGAGATGAAGCAAGTCCTCTTGGAAAAACACTGAAACTTCTGAAGAAAAGACCCCATGGGGGGCACTTAGAAGAGGAACTTCATAATCCATTTGCATTTCCAACTGCTAGGGCAGGACTGTGCCTGTCAAATGTGCTTGGGTTTTGTCTGATCTAGCTGTAAATGAGACTGCTTTACAGCCTCATATATCTCAGTCAGAAGCTCATTTCACACACGCTCATCAGTGAAATTAGTTCTTCAAAAACACATTTAGAGAAGTAAATGTCATCACTTTTCCCCCATGCCAAGTGCGGGGTTCATAGCCAGCTTACTCTGTTTTAGGCACTGTTACAGTGCCAAGCACAGGTACCTTGGTGTGGAATACAGATTTAAAGCAGGCATATACAGGTTAAACATCTGCTTTTCCCATTTCAGAACTCAGATGGTTCAGATTATTTTTATTATGGGACTTTGGTCTAGTGAGATGAGTGCAAAGCTAGGAGTTAGGAGATGTCACTTGTATTCCTGAGTCTGCTGGTGACACTCACTGGGTCCCACTAACCGGGTGTGAAACATAAGAAAGATTAAAAATAACAAACCATGGTTTATATATTTGAGATCTGTAAAAGAAAAGAAGAAAACTCCAGTCTATTTGGACCCATGGAACTACTATAATTACAATCGTTAATAAAGAAGAATGGAACTAGACCAAGATTTTTTTTATACACAGCACTTATACCAGGGAAAAAAAAAGTGCTATTTGATTGAAATAAAAACAGTGCAATAGTTTTTAAAACATTTAGCAAAAAGAAAAGGAGGACAAGAAGAGAGGAAAGCATTCTTATACTACAATGGCATGATTAAGGATTTCTGATTTTTAGATATTTTTGTCAGGACCCAGTATAAGAAAAAAACATTAAATGAAACAAATCTTCTAAAATTAGGCAGCATAAAGCTGTATTAAAATGGATGGGAAAATATTATTTTTGTTCTGACTGAAAAAAAACACATTTAGAAAAAGCAGAACTTCCCACAAATCTGAAATTTTATTTCCTGCATACCAAATTATAAGCATATATTACTATTTTTCTAATACCTATAACTCCACATAAGTATTACTGTATTTACAGACAGAGTATTAGCACATATATATACTTTCTACTCTGTAAAGTTGCTTTGCAACAGACTCCTTCACCTTCATACAGTGTACCCAGCTGAAGAAATCTTCTTCCAAATGATGAATCAGCTACTAAATTGTAAGTGGAAACTGGAAGACATCAAACATAATACAAGAGCTCTTCCTTGCATAAGGCCAATGTGACAAGAAAGAGTAAAATGAAGAAATATTTCTTTCTTCAATGTCAAAAAAAAACTTAATAAAAGAAGAGCAAGAAATTCAAATTATCAGAAATGATCACAGATTTACTGCTCAAAAGCAGGAAAAAATAAAACAAAGCCAGCCTCCCCCCGCCAAACCTTGTGCCTTGCCTCGAGAAGAAGCAACAAAAAAAAAAAAAAAAAGCCAGCACAAAGAGCAATATTTCATCCAGAAACCTGCCACACAATCACAAAAGGTTAACAACAAATGGGTGTGGAATTTCACACATGGACAAGCCCAGAGCAGAAGGCAGCTACCTTGACAGAGATGTGGAGGGTATTTTTTACTCTTTTCACTGATTCAGTGACTTGCAGGGCTTGTCACACGAACTCATTGCCATGGAATTGAAGCACATGGCAATAGGACCAGACCCATCTCTGAATTTTCATTTCCTGCATTTTCAAACATGACCCCAAAAGGCAGAGTTCCTGGGGTTGTAGTCAGGAGTGCAAGAACAAGAGGGAATGTTAATGAAGGTGTGATACATATTGCAAGACTTCAAGGCTTCATGTTTTCTCTAGCACACTCCACAGATGGCATGAGAACGGAGGAATGACCAGGAAGGGCAGAAGAACCTCAGACTGCTTCAGACAGGAAACATGAAATGGTCAGTAGCACATCCTGCTGAAAACTGCAAGAAATGCAGTCAATTGCTCATAAGAGGTAGCTAAAGATCAGCTCTGATCCCAAGAAGAGGTTTGAAATCCAGAAGTGTCTCCATGTGAGTTCTCAGAACTGCTTGGTTTGGAAGGGTTATTGAAGATCATCTACTTCCAACCTCCCTCTCATGGACAAGAACACCTTCCACCAGTCCAGTCCCCCAAAGCCCCATTCAAACTGACCTTGAACACTTCAAGGGATGGGAAAATCCCATTGGAAAATCCCATTTTACTTCCTTGCACAGTGTCACTTGCTGTGGCAGCGAGCTTTACAGCCTAACTGCAAACTGGGTAGAAACTGTCATCCTCAATGGACATTTACCACCTTTTGGTTACACTTGTTCTCCCTTTCTTCTTCTGTCATGACTCAGAGAGGCTTTACATCCTTACATGCATCCTTTATACCACAGATAATGAGTAAATAGACTGCGACAGATCTTTGTGAGATATTGTTTCAAAGCCTCAGGAGTGTCACTGTGAGGAAGGGCTTCAAGTAATTTCATGTTGCAAATGAGCACATGTAAGCAGAATTTAGACACATTCAGTTTGGGAATTTGGGCATTTAAGCTTCAGCCTTGCCCACCTGCTAAGAATATAAAATAAGTTTATTTAACTTTTTCCTCTGCCATGTTGCTACTGTTTCCTTAGAAATTCCTTCTGAAATTCCTCTCTTCTAATTTTCTGTTATTGCCTTTTTCTTTTTCCTTCATGTAGTACATAATTTCTATCCAACTTCTCCAGAAATTTCTCACATAAGTATGTGGACTTTTCAAACACTGGCAGATTAGTAGAGTTCTTTGGGTGCTAAATAATCTACCTGACAGACCACTTGAGCACTCTTCCACTCGTGTTCTAATCAGTCAGGTTCCTAATAATTTTGTCCCTTCTCCGGATAATAAACTGCCATTATTTAGTCCACAGAGCCAGACTCCCCTGTGGAAATCAGTCCCTACCTGGGTGTCCATGAGGAAGCCTTTGGAATGCCCAAGGTGAACACTGGGCTCCCCTGTCCCATCACAGCCTTTTGAATGTGGCTGAGTATCTGCCTTTGGGATTAACCACCCCCCATTCCTTGCCTCTCCCCAGACATCTCACACTCACAGCTACGACCTCAATCTCTTTCTACCTCCTGCTGTCCTATTTCCCACTTTCTTTGGTAGCACCTGCAACACCTCCAGCTTGGTATTATCAGTACATCTCACTAATAGACTTTCCTCTTGCTTCAGATTAGTAATGAAGAATTTTAAAAAGACATTAAAAAAAGATTTGTGGCCAAAGGTCCCATTAATTATGTTTGTTGTAGCCCACTAGGCACCTTCTTCTAATGCAGCTCATTCCCATTTATCACAAACCTTTGTTTACAGCCTCTTCACTAGTTTTCAGCCCTCAAGCCAATGCTTCCTCTCCCAGGGAATCCGGTTTCTTTCTTTATTTTTTTTTTTTTGTTTTAATTAATAGCAGGATGTCTTTCTTCTAAAACAGTCTCTGCATATAACCACAGATTTATGTAGCAAGAAAAATACATAAAGGTTTAACCACAGAGTGGAAATTAAAACAGCATCAATTTCACACAGGTGTAGTTCTATATTGATGAAAAAAGCAAACAGGCAGTGTCAGGGCAGGGACAGTGAGAGAAAATTCAATGGCATCTGCTCTGCAAAGGTCAGGAAAGATGATGGAAAGCATTTCTGGTGCCTCTGCATGGATGGAGCAGGTCAGTTTTGATGTGGCTCACACTGTTCCTCCCTGGGGCAGCTCTGGCTGTTCCAGGAGATAAATAGCAATTCTAGAAAGCCTTAAGTTTCTGCCAGGCAAGTTCTCTTCCTGACCACCTTTGTCCAGCAATTAAAACAGCAGACACCTGCAAGAGTTAATTGGATGTCATTCCAGATGTTTCCATTTGCCTCCAAGGTTAAGTCTACCCTGGTAACAGGGATCAGTCTCTCCAAGGAGTCTTTGAGCACAAACTCATGGCACACCTGATGAAGCAGGGAGGAAAGGAGGCTGCACAACGTGAGGATGGTGCTGCTCTCACATGTTGCCCATGTCTTCCTGGAAGGGGTGAGTCTGCCATGCACAGCCTCCAGGCCACCCTCTCACAGAAAGGTGATGCCTTAAGTTTTATCTTTCATATTTTCTAGATTCTGTACTGCCTTAGTGTGTAACTCTGAACTTCATATAAAGTGTTAGCAAGTTCTCTTCACAGGGCAGGTAAACAAAACAATCCTTTTCCAGCCTGAGAACCAAGGACACTGTTGCAGCTTCAGGCCCAAAAAGTGTGAACAACAGCAAATTGAGGAGAGCCATCTGGGAGGATGGGACTTCATAACCTGAAGCTGTAATTGAACAATTAACCCCAATATGTAAATGGACCAAAACTTATAAAAGTGTGAAACCTAATGATCAGGTGTCCATCTTGGGTGGGGCCATGGCCAGGCTCTTGTACTGCCCCAGGCGTATCCTTTGAAGACCTTTTATTAAATAACTACTTTATTCCTTTAACACCATCTAGCCTCTGCTCTAGGTAGCCTCTCAAGGCATCAACCCCAGGACCAGGGCTGGTTCCCAGTCCTCTCCTCTCTGGAGAAGGGCCAGATGGAGACAGACTTGGGGGGGTTGTTTTGCTGATCGTGAATAGCCAAAAGCTTATCTTGAACCTCATCTTTATCATCCCATAATAGACCTGTCACATTCCTGGCTGTTCTCTCAGTGCTCCAACCAGTGGCTCTTTTGTCTGGTCCCCTCCTGCCATGCTGGGCACACAAGACTGTGCCTCAGTTTCTCTTTCACATCTTTCAGCACTTTCTGTTCAGGGCTATTACTCAAAGATAAAAGTACATCCAGGAAAAGGGACAAGATCCTCTTATAGAAGAGCTTTGCATGAAGCCAGAGTCTCTGAAATCCACCTCCACAGCATGTTCAAGAAATAGGTGACATCATGAAAATTACTTTGGCACAAGGGAAAACATATGATGCAGATTAGGAGGTCAACTGTGCAAACTTTCTCAGGTCTGTAAAAGAAAAATGAGCATCTGAGTTTGAGAGAAGGATTAGGAGAACTCTGGCAAGGTTTTAGGCACTGCAGACAGCCTAATCAGGGAGATTGTGGATAACAGCAAAGAGACTTCCTGCCATTCTGTAAGACTGAAAAACTTGCACAAGAAATGCCTGAAGTCTCCCAGGGCTGACACCTCTGGGCTTCAGCACAGCCCTGGCAGCCCCAGACCTGGCTCATTCACACACAGCAGGTCACAGAGGGGATAGCTGACAAAAAAAGGAGAACACAAAGCACAAGGTGAGGAGGAAAAACAAGAGTCGGTGCTACGTGCCTCTAACCTGTAATGGCATGGAAATTTTTCAGACAAGAAGATCTGGAAGGTCTTGTGAAAGCCTGAGCAAACTAATTCTCCCTGATTCCTGAAGCTCATCCTTCTTCAGACCTCACACACAGACCTGTCTGAGGCTACAGACATCATTAAACCTGTGATGTCTTTCAGTAAGAGAAAGAAAAACCACTTCCATTTACTGCATATTGTTCACCTTTGGTTCCTAAGTTCCATCAACATGGCCATGCACAAAGGATGCCCAGGGCAGATACACTGGGACACTGCTGTTTTCCTGCCCATCCAACAACACCTCTTGGCCCTGATGAGGAAAAGCCTGCACACACCCTACAGAAGCCTCTATTCATTTTGTACCTGCTGGGACACCAGCAGCACAGGCAGCCTTATTGATCATGTCCTGCCCACAAACAGAGCTGAGAGCTGTGAGAGGGAAGCACGACTTACTGGGCACACGGTTGATTGCTTTCAGGGGTCTCAGGACACGGACAGTACGGATTGCAGACAAGTTAATGTTTTGGAGATCCAGGGAGTACTCCACCATCCTGTAGGAGGGGAAAAAGAGGAGGAGAGAGAGAAAAAGAAAGTTTAAAAGAATCCAGAATTTTGGCTTGAGCCACAGGTTTATCATTTCTTCATTGAAGAGTTTCTGGAAGAAACTCTATGGGGATGAAGCCTGAGCTTCATCCTCACACTCCTGGCCAGGGCACATGTGTGGGGTGGCCACTGCACACAGAGCCAGCAGGACAGGACAGAGTGGCCAGGTTTGTTGGGAGTTACCTGTGGCACAGCAGGGTGCTCCCTGTGTTCCCCTCATCTCCCACGGCAGGGTGTGGTTTTGGGAGGCAGCTTCAGCTAAACCTGCTTTATCTCACACAGAAATAAACCCTCTTTCTTAAAGCACTAACTGCTTTGACTAGCTGGAAAGGCTTCCCCCATGGCCATGAATCACTCCTTTTTGACACCAACCAAAAGGAGAAAAGGCTAATTTTAGGACATATGCTAGACCTTAGCTTTCCTAACCCAACAACATGTGCTGTAAATAACCTCAAAGTGCAAATAGGTGTGACTCATGCATTGGCTTTGCTGCAAGAGCAGCAGGTGCAGGTGACAAAAAGTGACCTGGCCCAGCAATCCTCAGCCGAGCATTCTCTCCTCACTCAGTATGGAAAATGTCATGTCTCTTTAAAAGCACGGTGGGAAATTATTATAATGATAACTTGAAAATTATTATAATGATATAATGATAATCCTGGACAGAAATTTCCACCTGAGGACCTCAAATTATCTTTCATGTTTTCATGAAGAGAGCTGCATGAGGCCCCCAGGAAGACATGGGCTGTTGTCACCGGCTTCCCTTGGGTAACTCTGCTCTGTGCATGGGATCAAGAGGGTGACAAAGCAGATGCAATAGCAGCAGTCAGGACAGGAACTGCTTCTACTGAATCTCTTCTCAGACATGAAAAATGAAACTACAAAAAGTTCCCTTTTTCTTGGCCTTTTAACAAGACCCAAGAGACAGGAAGGAACTGGGAGGACAGCCTTTTGTTACTGCACCCTTTCTCAGAACAAAAATATAATTTATACAGAAAGGCCCACAAGTCAACTGAAAGTTTACCCAAATGCCCTGACCAGGAATCACTGAGATTTAAATGAGAGCTAAAGTGAGAAGGAAATGGGGTACAGCCAGTCTGTAAAAAATAATCAGGGAGAGGCATTGAGTGAAATGGAGCAGTGGACTGATCCTTTTATAGATTACCCTCCATTCAGGAGGACCTTGAAGAGCTAATGCCTGGTTATCTGTCTACACCCTTCACAAAGGGGACTTGTCAGAGTGATAGATTTTCAAACACGATGGGGTAAACCTGTCGAAGTGTTGTGATTATCCTCTCTCATGCTCTCTTTCTTTCTCTCCCTCATCCTTTCAGTCTGTTCTCTCCTGCACTTTTAGGGTAATTGCATGAAATAATTCTTCCTCTGAAATGCAGTGGCATTCATTTACCTCCCTGGAGCTGTCAGTTCCACATATACCAAGAGCAGAATAAGAGACAAGGGATTTCATGCAGATAATCAAAATATTCCCACGCCCAAAAAAAGCCCCGACCCCAAACCAAGCAGAAATGTTCAACCAGCCTACAGAAAGAATTAGTGCTAGACAGAGGCTTAGGATGCAGTCAGATGAAATTGGAAAGCAGGCACGAAAGGAGGAGGAACACACAGAGATAAAAACGCATGGAGATGACTACAGGACATCTCTGTGTGGTGCAAAGGCACACAGTGAAAGGGCCTTGAGTAAGCACTGACCAACCTTGCTCCAAATAAAGCAAGATTGTCTCATCAGCACATTGTTGCTTCAGAATTAGACAGACCTGCTGAAACTTTGGAATTACAGTCACAGGCAAAGCACACTACAGACAATACAGAGTTGTGCTGTTCCCAGGACATGAGCTAACAGCTCTTCACAAAGAGCTGATGCACAGAAGCAGCTTCCAGACTGAAGGAACCTCCATGCTGCAATCTGTCATGTAGGTATGTATATGCACAGAAAGATAAAGGCCTCAAGCTTGGTGAAGTTTCACTGAATTTCCTTTCCTCTCCCCTAAGAACACTTATCTCCTAAGAGAACTGGGTTGCCTCTAAAGGAAAAAAAAAAGAATTTGAGCAGTAGCAGAACAACTCAAAACAAGAGCCAAATGCCAAGTAAGCTGTTGGCCCAAAATACATCAAATTTCAGAAAGTATTTTTTTCTGAACTGTGAGGAGCCAAATGAGAAGTCCTAAATGATACTCAGAAAAACTGAGCACAGGGGAAAAGCACAGGGCTGGGGTGACATGAAATGGAGGTGACATCTTCTCTTAGCCTTAACCATGCAAAATTAATTTTAAAATGTTTTCAAACCATTTGGGTTTTGTCCTTTTGTGGCTACAGCATGTGAGTAACCTTAACCCAGTGAACATCCCTGCCTTCTCCTAGCTGGAATGAGTTTGCCACCTATACAGTACAGTTCCTGTGTCACTAGAAAATTATCAGTCATCCAAGTAGTGACTGTGGGTCCTTTCAGCACAAGACAAATGCTGCCTGAACTCAGCTCTGTGGTTCAGACAGCAGCAAGCCAGCCTCCTGCAGCCCTCAGTGGCCAGAGTCACAGATTTACTGCCATTATGTTCCAGTGTAGCCCAATAAAAAAGCTGAACAGACAATCACACTGCCAGAGAAAACAGCAGGCTGTTCCCAAGGATGGGTTAGAAAAGGGCAAATGCTGAATCTTTTAGAGACCAACTTGTAACAAAAATGAACTCAGCCCTAGGAGGCTCCAGCTCGATTAACAGCCCCGTTCTGCCTACAGTTCTTCCTGAGGCCTCCTGGTCTTGGCTGTAATAACAGAGAAATCCAGGATGCTTAAATCCCTGCAGATGAGACATGACTATTGTAGTCATGCAGATTGTATCCAAACAATTTTGATGCAATTCCAGTGTAATTTTGCATCAGAGGTGCTCATTTTCGCCTTTTCATTTCTAGTGATCACTTCAGCATCAGTTTATGTTCATTTTTCTCTTTGTGCAATGGTAGCATGCCCACGCAATGCAGATGACCAAGGTGCAGTGAAACTCCATTGATTACCAAAAACACACCCATCTTCTGTGTAGGTAAAACTGATAAAATCTGAATGTTGCCTCCATTCTCTAATGAAATAGGATCTCTAAGTGACTCTGCTGGAGTCTCCAGGCATCTGCAGCATTTCAGGGGTTGCTAGCCCAGCTTTTTTTTGTTATTATCATTCTCCAGCCAGCCCTGCTCCCTACAGCCTGGAAATCCTGGACACTTAAGCCCCTCTCAGTTTGGGATGAACCCCATCTCCTAATGCCATATGTGGGGGTAACATCAGGTTGACACAGAGTCGAAGGAACTCATCACAAAAGCGATCAGTCAGAAGTTGCCAGCAAGTTTATTTCAGGAGGTTCACATTTCCTGTGTCTGGAGACCTTGTGGTGGTGGGTCAGGTGCACTGTGCTTGTTTGCACTCTTGTTAAGCTGGGTTTTGGATCCTTATCACATCAGCAACCTGCAGAACCCTGTGTTTGCTGGGTGTTTGTAAACCAGTGTAAGGTTACAGCTAGTACAAAATGGTTGCCACCTGTTGAACTCCAGGAGACTCCCAGGCTCCTTGTCCTTGATTTGTAGCAGCTCAGTGCCATGAGTGAGGGTAGCCCTCATTACCTGACTAGCCTTCATCTTGTTCTCCTCTCTTTCTTGTCTGCTTAACGCGTCTCTTGTTAGTAAACACAAAAATTCTTTAAGGTTTGGGGGCAGTCAGAAAAATTCTAGGGTGTGGGAAGGGGAAGAAAGAAAAAAAAATACTCTGCTGGTGTGAGTCCTTCCCCTTTATCATGAGGTAATAGAGTGAGATGCATCTCTTCTGAGGTAAACAGCAGCTCATTTCTGGCATCACTAAACTATTTTGTGGCCTGTTGTGTGAATGAATGAGTAGAAGGACAGGTTCTATGCTAAATAAGACAAACTTCTCATCTGTGATGGAATTTGAGCCTGGAGCTGTCAAGGTAATTGAATATTTACAGTAATTCTTCTTCCCTTGCTAGAGGTTTTCTTTTTCAAAACCTTCCACATTAAACTCTTCTGGAAGGAGAGGGGATTGGCACAGGCAGTGTCCTCACACCACACAGCTTAAGTCTAATGCATGTTGGGAACTCTGGTCAGAGTGGCAAGAGGGACAGGGGCACTGCCTGCATGCATGGGGTTCATCCTGCAGAAGCAGGGGGTTGTCTGGCAGGGAACACCTCTCCGTTTGAGCTCAGCCTCCCTCCCCACTCTCAAGGCATCCCACCTGCTCCCTGCCTCTTTACATCCCTCTGATGCACGCCTGCCTGCAGCATTTCCACCTCTCATTTTAATCCTTCTTCTTAATTCCCACTTTTTCCATCTGCCCCTTGACTTCCCTTCGTATTTTTCCATTTAGGTAAATCTGCTCAGCTGAACACACAAAGGACCTGGAGTGACATAGAGGAACTGCAGGGGAACAAGTGAGCAATTTGTTAGCACACTGACCCAGTCCAGAATGTGCCTGGTGTCGTGTCCCTCTGTCCCATGTCACGCCACTGGAGCAGGCAGGGAGCGTGCAGGGACACGGGGGCACGGAAACCTTCAGTGCTTGTGAGACCTCAACAACACCAGAATGGCTTCATCAGCTGCAGCTGGCACTTCTTTGGTCCTCTGCACCTGTGAGCTCCAGAGTGGGCTCGGATCTGCCTTGGCACTGGAGAGGAGCAGCACTTATTGTCCAACAGCAGAAATGCACGGCCAGCATGGCTCTGAGCCAGGCACAGGAGAGCAGACTGACCAGCAGAAGGGAGAATAAAGCTAAGGCTATCTAAAATAGACATAGTGACAATACAAAATCCATGTAAGGAGTCCAGAAAATGCAGATTTTATGTGCTGCGCGTGTGACCCAAGATAATATACTTATGCAATGCCTGGCTAGCTGCTGCCTTGCAGTTACATTCAATGAAATCCATTATTAAAACAGTTCAAACATTACCATTTACCTCTTCATATTTACATCTCCTTATACCTTTGTTAAATACTTATTAACTTTCCTAATCTTGGCTTCTGAACTACTATTTACTGAAAATTAGCAGCCAAGAAATGATATTTAAAACCTATTCTGAAATCATTCATGAAAAATACCAAGGCAGTATTTTTCTTAGGACACAAAGCCAATATGTTTTTGTCAAATTCAAAAGCTGCCTAATTCCCCTTCTCTGATAGAAGTTTTCAATTGAAATCGAATTAATTGCAGACTAATAAATTCATATTTTTTGTCAAATAAATTTAGGTTTGGCACTGAAGCCAAACATTTCATGGCTATTACTTTCTAGCTGTAATTTTAGACTTGCTGTGGGTCTCTGTGGGAATAGAAGCTTTTTCTGCCTGTGGACTTCAATTTGATCCCTACATCTAAGAGCACCTGATATGACCAGGTCAGAAGACTTTGATTGGTTTCTGCTCTGAATTCCTTCAGCATCTCAGCTGTGTGAGGGCTCAAAGACTGCTGTGTACCTATACCATGGCTAGATGGGATTTAATTAATGTCTTCTCTGTACAGGAATATGCCTTTCTGTCCTTGGCTCCTTGATCTGGCTATTATGTTTTGCAAACTGGAATTTCCACCCCTTTGAAGATCTAGAACATAGGAGTCCATAGGAAAAACATAAGGCCATCAGGTTTCCCTGACTGAAATTTTATTCATATATCTATGCCAAAGGTTGGAGCTGACATCTCTCCTTTTACCAAAATGTCTAGCCCCTGATACATGAGCTCAAATCTTCCACCTGAAGTTTGTGGGGTGGTGGGAGGCTGATTTACCCCTAAATTCTTCCACTTCAGTCATACATACCAGGATGAGAAGGTGGTCTCACTGCCTCTGCTCTGGCTTCAAAGACTGTGGCTACAAGGAAAGAGCAAAGCTGGTATTTGCACTGGACAATGAACTCCAGTGGTCCCATATCTCCCCTCTTACATTATTGATCCATCCTAGGGGAAGGAAAGTTAAAAAAAGGCATCTGCTTCGCTAGATCCACACATCTCTGGTCCTCTGTGGCCAGAGGTGTAGCAATGGGCAGGGAACATGGAGAACAGGGCTGGCCAGCTGCCCCCGAGACTCCATCAGCTGAATCTGTGCTGTGGAAAGGGAAGACAGGCAGTAAAATCGATTTACTGGGATCCACAACTGCCTGGATAGTGGGGACCACCAGCACTGGAGTAACAGGAATGAGGCAGGAGGAAGGGTGCACAGATAAGCAGGAAAAAGAGAACACAGATAAAGGTCTAGAGCATGGGGCACATGGGGCATTCAGGATTCCTCCTGTCATCCCTTACTAAGGCTGGGCACGCCTGAGTTTGTACACAAAGAGAGCTGGAATATTAATCCAATCTCTTGTAAATCCCTCTGGACACATTAGATGCAGGGCCAGGAGATTCTGATGAGCCTGACCAGACACAGGGCAAGAGCAAAGGGCTACTGCTTCCACTCCAAGTCTTCAGCCACAGGATGCACACAAAGCAGCAGATGCACACAGGCTACTTGCCACACCAGCAGGGCTCCCAGCCAGGATTTATGTTTTTAAGATTTCTGCCTCATGCCCCCACCATTTTGCTCTATAGCTGGAGCCACATCCTTATTTTCCCCAAAGGTCCATCAGGCTATGGCAAAAGTTAAAGACTCTTTCATTATTTGGACCTGATCTTTTGCTATATGGACATTGTGGTGCAGGAGGCATAGGGCTGCCAGGCAGATCCCAGCACCGACTCCCCATCAGCTCTCTCAGGATAGATAGGTATAGCTATATAGATACAGATACAGATACCTGAAGAAAAAACTGCATTTGCACCCATTTTGCACAGCTTGGTGCCTCTGGGGCCAAGCTTCAACATCAACCCTAAACAGAGGATCCAAAATACTTTTGACAGCTACCACAGAAAAAGTGGAATAACACAGTAGGCCTCCAAATTACTCTGCAAACCACAGTGTACTTAGCTAAGTAGTCCTGCTTATCTCTTTTAAATTTAGAGCTCATTATGCTGCAAAAAGACAACTCTCTGCTGACATGAAAACTGAAACACAGAAGTAAAAAAAAAAAAGCCTTGCTAGTAAAAGAAGAAATGCAAAAATTACACTCTTTTCCCCCTATTTATAAAATATAATAATAATAAAGAGTCTATAATTCTGTTAGCAAAAAGACATTTCCTCAGGGAGTTATAGATCAATTACTAATTATACAGTCAGCTCCTGAGCTATGATGCTTTGTATTCTTAAAAAAATAACCTGCAACTCTCCCCCCTCCAGTGCAAAATATTTTTTAACTTTTTTTTTTTTTTTATATTGCTGTGCAAGCAAAAGCCGCTGAAAGCTTCCAGAGCCTGTGAGAGTGGTCCCTTGCTGCCTGGAATGTGATTATTTCACACCCTGGAACACTCAGATTTCTCTCCAAACTGTGTACTAAGAGAAAATGTCAGAGTTTCTTAATAGTTTCAGAGACATGATACGAAAAGACATAAGCAGGTTTTCACACTGTGATAAGAAAGCCAGAAGGACTTGCCAAGCTCAGATGACTGAATGCAAGTGATGGGGCCTCACTTTTAAAAACCAAGAGTCAGAACACAGGCTGAGCTCTGTATTTCACTGCTTAGGGGAAAAAAAAAAAGGGAAAATAAAAAAGAATGCCTGCATTTTGGTCCTATAAGCCTGCTGGTTTTACTTTTCTTGGGGATTTGTGTTTTGTTGGTTATTTTTAAAGAAACCTAACACTCACATGGTAGGGAATTCGCTTTCAGGAAGGCAAAAATCAGAGGCAATAATTGAGAACTACCCACTATGCAGGCAGGGTAGCGCTGCCTCCTTGTTTTGATTCTTCTCTGGTGTGATTCATTTCGTTTTGATGACTGCTTTCATTTCAATATGTTGCACATCTAGGGATAGCTTTACTGGGAGAAAGCAAATGAAATAATTAGTATCATTAAGGAGGGAAAAGAAAGTGCATGTTTGAGGGGAGGGCTGTGCTGCTGCTATTTCTACCTTTGGTTAAGATGCTATTTAGCCTGCTGCTTGCTGGTTTCCATCTTTTCTGATCACTACTTGAAACACCTAATTGCTATATTTATTACAGTTTTCTTTCACTTGCCATAATTTTATAGAGATTTCTATTTGGCATCGAACATTAGCTAACTAGGATCTAACTAGGATTTTCTGAGCATTCTGCTGTTTACCCTGCTGCTAATAAGTATTTAATGATCTGAGATTTTAAAGTCATAACTATGCAAATTCTGGCCAGGTCCCTGAAGGACTGCAGTTAATTAAAAGCAAAGAAAAATCAGAAGATTTGCAACACTTCCCCATGTTGTGAGATTAAGGCCAATTGGTGCATTTTGGGCTAAGAGGCATCTTCCCAGTGTGGAAGGGCACCACACAGTGATGGATTTGTTTCCTGGAAACAGGTGGGCATCTGAGAATGGGGGGTTGGTACCTCACATCCTTCAGAGAGCTGCCAGTTCCCTTTCTTGGGCTGAAATTTAGAAGAATGAACTTGGGGCCATGAGTGCTTTCCATGTATGGAGAAAGTTCCTGTTCACAGTGGTGCTGCACATGTCTGAAAAGAGCTTGAATGGATGAATTTGGGAGGCATCAGCACTCCAGGTTTTTGGGAAGGATGACATATCTAGGGAATTATGGAGAACAGAACTTAAGGACAGAGAGAACCGATAGTAGAGAACTATCAGAAAGAAAACATAAAAGCAATATCTCAGCTAATAGAAATACTTTCCAGCCTCCCAATGTGGAACCTGCATAAAGCACTCCTAAAGAAACAACTAGCCAAAAGGGACGGGGGTGAGAAGAAGTGTTCTACTAAGCTTAAAGGGCTATCAGGCTTACCTGAAAAGGGATCTTCAGCTGTTCAAAACCCTCTCCCCAAAGGTTGCATAACTAGTCAGAAAGGAAAGGGTGCTTTGGAAAAGAAATGGAGCTCCAGGAGAGCTGTGCTGCCATTCTGAAGGTGAAATTAAAAATCAAATTTAGGAAGGCGCTCAGACTTCAAGGACAGTATTTCCCCATGATAATGTTTTTCAAAACTAATTGTTTTTCTTATCATGAGAGATGTACCACATATTATAGACTTGGATTTATGAACCTTTCTGAAGAATCTGGACAAGAAATATTCAGCTGAACTGATTAGTGGCACATTCTGGCCAACAGCAAAAAGGTGATGGAGGAATCTGGTGATGAAATGCTGGCTTAGCCAGCCACATAGAGCATGAGACTGGCAGAGAACTGGGTTAATCCTGTGCAGAAATATTAACTAGCATTTAATTAGAAGAAAAATTAGGTTTTAGAGAACTGAAAGACCAGTCAGAAGATTAAATAAAAGACCAACCAGGAAAGTGATAAAACTAGGAAAAGTGTTAATTCTTACAGAACCTCCATGTCAAGAACAAAACTAATCAAGGCACTAAAAGATGTAAAAAGGAGAAAAATAGTGTTGCCTCTACACCAGTGCCAGGGGCCTGAGTAATAAGGAAAATAAGAATTGTTCAATTTATGAGCATAATGCCTAAATGGCATTAGGAAGGCCTGGTGGGAAAATCTGCATGAAAGAAATATTAAAATCAAGGATTTTAACCTAGTCGTGAGGCTCAAGTGGACAGAATGAGAGGGGGAGTAACACACTCTGTCAGAAATGGCATTTTCTAGTACAGAGTCGGTGACAAAATACTTATGGATTAATTTTCTGCCATATAGAGAATTCCTCCTGGCTAGAGAAATGGGCTGACAGGCGTCTCATGAAATTCAACAGATGAATGTAAGGTCCTGCATTTGGGCTGGACTGAGGGACTGAAAAGGAGCTGCCAGTCCTGGGGGACAGGTCCATGCAGGGAAGGACAATGACACACCAAGATGCACCAGTTGAGTTGCAGATGAGGCATTATGCCCCTTACTTTGCACTCAGTAAACCATGTCTAAAATAGCACATTCACTTTTGGCTCTCCAATAAAAGAAGGTGTCAATAAATGGAAGCAAGTTCAGTGGAGGGTGACCAAAGTGCTCAAGGTTGGAGCATTTGTCCTGTGAGGAGAGGCTGAAGGACGTGGGCTTGTTCAGTTTGGAGAGATGTATTTGGTGGGACCTAACAGCAGTTCCTTGGTACCTACAAGGCAGTGAGATTTAGGCCACAGTCTTCACAGTACGATATGGCAGGAGAACAAGACACAGCAAATATAAATACAAAGAGGAAAGGGAGGTTGAGACTAGTTAAGAGATACATCAGCAGTGGGGCTGGGGTGGTGACAGATGGTGGAATCTCCATCCGTGCTGGTTGTCAAGACTAGACTGGACAATTCTAACCTGAGTTTGCTGTTGACCTTCCTTTGAACAAGATTGGAGTGGAGACCCTACAGGGCCCTTTCCAACCTATGATCCTGTGAATGTGATTAGGTATGTCCAGATCAGACCAGAATACAGGCGTAGTAGCTGTCTTGATAAAAGCACTCTCTCAATTCACCTCTAAGAATTAAATTTGAGCAATGCATTGGGGGTACCTAAATCTCCTTGGAAGTCCCCAGCCTTACAAATCACAGAAAATTGTATTCAAGAATGGAAGATGGATTTTCTATCAAGTTCTTTTTAAAAAAAATATTATCGAACTTGATTGCATGTGTTATGTCCAACTTATGTAAGGTCATCAACAGTACCAGGTATATCTGGTGGATTTGAAAGGCCATATTCATCAATTTGAAAGCTCACATAGAATCATAAAATTGTTTAGATTAGAAAATGCCTTTAAGGTCATTAAGTACAATTCAACCTAGCCAAGTTCACCACTAAACTCTGTCCTTAAGCACCAGTCACATCTACATGTCTTTTAAATAGCTCCAAGTGTCAAACTAGTCAGACTTCAATTTATGAGCTGTGGAGGACAGTCAAGTAGTGTTTAGGAATATTTCTCAGGTATTCGAGAAGCTTCAGGAGAGACAAGAAAGGTGAACAGGCTAAGAAGATATAACATGAGTGAAAGCAAAAGCAGCAGCTTAATAGCAGGAAAGGGGAAGGTGATACTCATGAAGATGGACTTGTAGAAAATATGTAAAAGAACTGAAGAGCACATAAAATAGTATAAGTTTTGGAATAAGAAAACAGAATTGTTGCTAACAGTGTAAAAAAAGGCAGAAAACATCAGTTAAAATAAAAGTCCTTTGGGGAAGGTCAGATGATGTAAGTGCACCATTGATCATAATGAGCTAATTTCAGCTCCAGCTGTGATCAAGTATTTCAGGCTGTGCCTAAATAGGGATTTTCTAAGATAAGCAAGTCTGGACAATTTGTATGCAAGAGTTTTAAAAGAGACGGCCAGAAAAGATCTGGACCAGTACTGATAATTTTTTATTAGACTCAGAAAACTGGGAAAGCATCCAGGGGTCAAAGGAATTCTGATGTTGTGCCAGTACACAGTGATCTCAGTGACAGGACTGATGTTGGTGACAGTACAGTGATGAAATTGTCAATGTGCATCTTGGATAGATTATGGATTAAAAGTAGATAACAAAATTAACCGTACCAAATACAAGTGTAAAGAAAAATAGACATCATCAAACTAATGTGTTATAATTTCTTATGAGATTACAAGTCTGGTTCACAGGTAATTAAGTTAATATGGCTGGAATGATATGTAATCATCATGACATACATTAGCTGGAGAAAAACTGTCTAAGTAATAAGCTTCACATGCAACACTAACTGGGGATTCATTTGTGAGCAGATGTACTTCTGTAATGCACAATTCTTGCCACTCTGTTCTTTATTTATTTATCACAACCTGACAGAAAACTAAAAAAATTCACTGATGGATTTTGCAGTTGAGGCATATTTTTGGGAGAACAGAAAAGAAATGAAGATGACAAGTCAGGGATAGAACAGCATGAACTGCTTTGGAAATGCAAATAATATGTATTCCAGTATTCCAGTGTGAAAAAAATTGAAGCAACATACATCTGTGAACAAAGTTTACTGTTCCTACTAATAGGAAGGGGTTTTCTCTCTTCAGAAGAGGAGACAAATAAAAAAAAAACAAACCAACCAATCAAGCTTGGAGACAATGAAGAAAGTAGCTGAATGTATTGAGGTGAGGTGTGTATATATTGTGAGGTGCTGTGATTGAATGGACAGGCTACTGCAATACTTGGCTATAGGAAGCGGGAAATTTCTGGTAAGAATAGTAAGATGATATTACAACCAATGGCACTGAAACTGACTGAAGCACTGACAGAATGCTCTGTTTTATTCTGAAATGCATCACTTTTAAAAGCTGTTTAAGAACATCCTAAGAATATCTCAAAATCCCAAAATATCCAAAATACCATTCCTCACACCAAAGGTAAGGACAGGATGGAATTTGACCATAGTTTGAGATCTACTTGGCACACTCTACTGTGACAATGGGAAGAGGTAAAGACAGCAGTCTGTGAAAGACAGACCCTCTCCTCAATCAATGGAAATCAAGCAACAAATAGAGAAAGATGTTGGGCATATTTTTGGGGACACATGTGTAACCACAATTGCACATCATGCGCTGCCCCCCCCCGCCCATCACCCTTAATTTACCTAACATGTCTCAGGGATGCCACAGAAGGGGGCAAAGACAGAATTCCCACCACAGATGGTTAATTACATCACTTGGATCATGAGAGGCAGAACAACCTCTCCCTACATGGAATTCATGCCTCCAAGGTAAGGGAGACCCTCAGGTCAGGTATATAAAGGGATGGTATTTCCTTTCCTAGAGGGACAGTGGCATCATCTCCAGCCACAAGTGAATGTAACTGTTTCACAGAATAGAGTGAGCAGGGGTAATTGCTCACTTTTGCATTGCTAGAGAACTGCCTGGCTTAGAAAACTGATGAGTATGAGCTCAGAAACAAGTAACTCTTCCCCTAACTTCACACACATACAGAGTCTGGCTGACATTTCCAATCTGATTAGCTTTCTCATTATCTCAACTTTCAAACCACCATAGGCTCTCAACTTGAGGTAGCTGCCCTCTGAAGTTGCCTCAGTTCAATCTCTCCAAACACGCCCATCACTGTGGGAAACAAATGACGACAGACAAGACCTAATCACGACGGGAAGGGAAGAGGGACTCCCACCAGGACAGCTGGTGGTGACAAGCACAGCCTGCTTGAATCGTCTGGGAGCTTGCAACCTCCTGTCACCAGCAAGCAGTTGGGAATGGGAGCATCAACAAGCTGAATCTGCAGCCCTGGTTGTTTGTGCACACAAGGGGCATTGGCACTCTTCAAACCAAATTGCTTCATATGACTTTTGGAGGTCTGAGGGGAATATTGAGGGAGAACATTAACTTATAACTGTTGTTTTGGGTTTTTTCTTTACCCTCTCAGAAAAAAAAAAAAACAACCCAAAAAAGCATTTCGAAGATGGTTAGGGGAGGGAGTGTTTGAGAGGGGAGAAAATTCTGGTGATGTCAGCTCCTATTGCCATGGAAACAGAACATTTTTAGTGACAATGGAGTCTTCCTCCTTGAGCTGCTGGGTTGCAGGGGCAAGCAGGGCAAGGGCACATGAGGGAATTCAGCTAACTAAAACTATAGCTTCTGGCTTTCCAAGGAAGTGAGGAAATAACTACAAATGATTGCCTGAATACATGGTTTATGTAATCAAAACACTGTCTGGGGCCATAGCAGCAAATACACATTATGCTCTTTGATAAAATGTGCTGTCCTGCAGCAAACCAGGCGAAGACATCTCAGCTGCCCAACAATGCCCCACAGAATGGGCCCTGCCTGCACCTCACTTTTCCATGCTACAGTTTATTCTTTGCAACCTTTGCTGCCTTGCTGGTGTTTATTTGGAAAGGGAGAAGGGAGGAGAAAGGGCCGGGAAGTGCAGTCCATATTCTTGAAACTGAGAGAAGCTGCATGGACTGTGGGCTGGGCATTGCTCCCCAACATCAGGGATGTTTCCTTAGGAGCCAAGTTTATGACCCTCCTTACAGAAAATAAGAATCCAGGATGATGAAAAGGAGAAGGCTCTTAGAGAAAGCCGATTGGCCTCTGATCAGGATCTAACTCCCTGGCATGGAGAAAATGTGCAAGACCTAATGCTCAGTGTCCTCCCTAAGTCAATGCCAAGGCAGCAGCTGGACAACATGGCTTGAGTGAGCTGAAGCCATGGTCCGGGTGTAGAATCAATAAGGATAAAGGTTGGGGCTTATATTTGAGGTTAAGCAAAAACCTACAGTATGTAAGGACAAGTTAAAGCCTTGGATTTGATTTAAACAGTGCATACAATTTTAATGAATTTCAAAGAATAATGAATTAATAACCACAAGCTTTTATAACTCAAAATACATTATATAGTCATTAGTTCTATATAACTAAATGGAAAAATCTTTCTTTAGCAGAAGTCCTTTGAGATCAGATATTCTAATGAGATTACTATCATTTCATTCTGACACCTCATGAGGACAATTGAATAGAAATCAGGAAACAAATTTCTTTCCGTTTTGGACCTGAAATAAAAAAATCCTCCACAAAGATTATTTCATATCTAAGGGGTTGATTCAAAGTCTCCCTGGCATTAAAAGAAGTCCAGATATGAGCTTTCTTTTTCAGGGTACTACTATCAGATGCACAAAAGACTCTGTCTCTCCTCAAATTCCTGCCAGCAACAGTGACAGAAAGAAATGTGTAAGGGAATTTCCTCCCATCTTGCCTAGGTAGTGTGGATTTCACTTGTTTTCAGCAGGAAGTATTTGAGCTCTCCCTCTTTCATTTAGTATTGCCCCACCATCTCTTCAGACAGCACCACTCACATACCATTCTTGCAGGGACCCGAGGCAGAGCAAGACCCCCAGTTCCCAAGCCTTTTTACCTCATATCCTGGTTTTCCTGTGCCTACCTGGAGCAGAGTCTTTCTCCCAGCACACTGCAGTACATCACCCGCACAGAGGAGCACCATGGGCTCCAAGGTCCCCTTTTCAAACCTACCCAGCTTTTCCTTCCTCACAGGCTGCTGTGCTAGGGTCTTTGCTTTCCCTGCATCCAGTCTCCAGCAATTTAAGCCACCAGGAGCTCAGACTACAACATACAATGATCTGACTTTCCTCAGCACCAAGTCTCAGGGGCTTTAACTGGCACTTCTCATGTTGGGCCATTTTAAATCAGATGTTAACCACAGCAGAATCAGCTACAAGAAAGGTCTTCCCATCTCACATACATTGTGTTAATTTAGAAAAGCTTACAGCTTTCATCTGCCTGTCCTCTTTCATGCACAACCTGGCGAAGAATCAGCCTTCAAATTTTTACAGCTGCACCAAGTTTGAAAATCTCTGCTCCTCCCAGAAGCAAACAATTATCTGCTCCTCCAGAGGGAATGACTTTCAAGTCTTGCTATAGAAGAACTCTGTCAAAAGCAAATATAAAGACAGTGTTGCTCCACACCAGGGGGAAAACTGCAAAGCGAGTTCAAACTCACTGCTAGCTCAGTCAGTAATACTTGTACTTCCAGGCAACATTGGAGCTGGTAATTCCTGGCTAAAGAAAAACAAAATTGAGGGCTTCTATCTGAAAAGATGTTCACTTTTTTTTTCCAGTGAGAAGAGCAACATATCATATTTATTTCTGATTTTTTTTTCTATTATCCCACAAGGCATTCTAATTGAAAATTAGAATTCTAGGGAAAAAAGCACATCCCACTGGTATGAGAAATGGACATTTTGCTGTGATTTAACAGTCAAATTCTGGTAGACTTTCCACTTGATACATTCAGAGGAGAAAATCAAAGCTTCACCATAGCAACTTTGTTGTAAAAAACACTCAAATGTCAACTTGTCCCAGTAGTACTGCAGGTAATGCTGGTGCAACACAAAAACAAAAAGCCCTGAATAAAAAAAACCTACATTCCTACCCTTGAAACGCTGCTGCTGGAAACAGAAATGCTAGCTTTTGGTTCTGGTAAAGATTACACCTCTTCCACCTAGGCATTTTAAGAACACAAAACCCCAGAAATGTCTCTGGGCAAGTTCTTCAGTTGGTATAAATGAACACCCTCTGCTGAAGTTGTGCTAGACAGATGGCTGCACATCAGCTGAGGAGTTAAGATACCTTGTCTGCTCTTTCTTCCATTGGCTGCTAACCCCAGCATGCCCAAATCTAACTTGGCTGCACTGGAGTAGCACCAGAGTGGAAATTTTCTCCTCAGTTACATCATTTCTGTTCCATACAAGACTCTCGTAAACCCAGAATAAATCAACCCAGAAATTATCAACCTACCCAGCCATGACAATGAAGAAATCCAGGCGGTTCCAGGTGTCTCCAAGGTAACACTTCTTGCCAAAGATCCCCAGGGCCACCATCTTCAATACCATTTCCATGGCAAAGAAGATGAAGATGAAATCATCAAACACCTGCCAAACAGAAACCCAAGAGCATACTTGACAAGCATTCTCAGCCTGGACTTTCAAACACAGCATGTGAGAAAAATACTAATTTCAGTACTCCTGAAAATAAGATCAAGGTAGGGCTGGAAAAGTTTCTTCATGTAGCCCTGGCATCACAGTTTCTTGCTGCTCAAACTCAGTGCGGGCTTTTATAGGTTTTTCACCCACAGATGAAGTAACTGATGCAGACTCAGAGACTCCTTACATAGACTTGAAAAGTGGTGTTGGTTCAGCACCAGGAGATCTAAAACCTGGCCAGGAAAACACTGCTTTTCCAAGGTCCCCCAGGAGGGACTCCTCATCACATTGCTGCAGGTGGCTCAGCTGAGGACAGAGTGCAGCTTCCCACACAGCTTGGACAGCACACACCCATCACAGAGAGAAGCTTCAGATACCTGAAGGCCTTCACCACTGTGGATGACACCCTTTGCTGTCACCTTCTCTTGGGGAAGCATCAAGCACAGCTGGTACATTTCAGCCTGGATGTACTCATGGCCCTTCTAAGCATTCTCTTTATTTCCTCTCCCTTTGGGCATCCTGAATTCCACAGTCTCTGTTGAATCAGCAATAGTCTTGCACATCACCAGACTACCAAATGCATTGGGAGCTGCTGTTCCATCCTGCCTGGATTGTGTAACCCAAGTTATTTCTCCCTGGCTGAACCCTCACCCACGTGTCTTGTACGTGTCTGTGTCAGGAAACCCCTGCAGGGATTCAGGAATATTAGCAAGTGTTCAGTATTGCATAGTCACAAATAAAGTTCATTCATTCTTACTCTTGTCCCATTCCCCTGCTCAAAGCAAGCTCTTGCCATTTTACATGATAGCTCACTGCCAGGGACAGCCTTGCCAGCCTCTCTGGGAGGGTGTTGCCCACACGCTGAAGGAAAGCATGCATGAAAATTTGTGACTTGGACTAAACAGCATCACAACAAGAAGGAAATCTGCTTACCTGCAAGATTTTACACCTGTCAGACAGGCAGTCCATATCTTCACATGGCTGGTACATTCCCAGGGTAACACAGTTTAGCAAAATCACCATCATGCTGACACACTCGAACCAGGTGGAACAGAGTCAAGGAAAACTTCTGCAAAAGCATCATGGCTGAGATAAGCTTGTTCTAGGCTTGAGTAACAAAGTATGAAGACTGAGGGAAAGAAGTTCTGGTAGGCTGATTTATTACATTCCCACATTCTCTGCACCCAGTTCTTCACTACTCCAGTCCTTGATTAAGCCAAAACTCTTTTATAAAGGGGAAAACAGAGGTAGCACAAAAGGCCTGAAGTACTTACACAAATCAAATCATTGCCATAGTCAAACACATGCTTCCTCCTCTCCTGTTGGTTTGCAGAGTCCCTTCCCTCATTGGTTTACTGAATCTTCCAAATACATGGAAGAGACTTTCCAAGGTGGACTATACCTAAATGTATCACAGATCTCCAAGATCAAGGGATCTAAATCAAAATGGGCAGATTGATCTCTACATGATTATTGCCCTTCTGGGAAGGGGGTACAAGATGAGGCTGGAACTCTCCCTTGTCCCCTCTCAGAGAAAGCTGGGGGTCAAGAAGTGCCACTGATCCTGTTACTATGTTTCCAGCAGTGACCCACGCTGTGTAAAACTCCACAATGTGCCCAAGTTACTCACTGACTATAGGGAGAATTTGTGTCTCTGACCCCAGCTGGTGATCTGTTCATGCCCTAAAGCATGAGGATTGATAGTCCTTATAATTGTTTTCTCAGCTACACTGGTGTCCCTGCAGATGCTTTGCTTATTCATATGAATCCTTTGTTGATAATCTTGCTAAAATATCTGCTTTGATAATAGTTAGCAGCCTGGAGCTACATTGGCTAATTATACTTTACATTAAAAACTGTTCCCTCCTATTTATTATTAATTTGTTGTCTTATAATTTTGTCAAGTGCCACTTCATTTATGTATTAGAGAAGCAGATAAAAATGGTGCATTTGTGTGACCTTTGTACTCTACACACTCTAGCTGCCCCCTCTCCTCCTGAAGGAGTTTTAAAGCCTAATACATGCTTATCCAAGAACACATTTTAGCTCTAAAAGTGGGTACATTTGTGCAGTACTTTCCAGTGTTCCAATCGCAAAGCAGTGATATAAAAAGAGTAAATAGACCTCCAACCTCTGGCAGAAACATTCTTGGGCATTTTACACACCTCATAAGAACATATCTGCCCAGTCTCCACTGTCAGACAATTTTATCTTTTTTAAATAGGAGAGGCACAAAATTATCTACTTAAAATACAACCCACCGAGTGCATCCATTTTCAGTCCTTTCAGTACTGAATCTAAAAGAGTGGCCTGTATCTCTGATCACTTCTGAAAGACATTCAGCTTCTGTGGTTTGTTCTGAGCAACTCTTCCATGCTCATTCTCTGACAGTGATTTATGACTAAACTGCACAATCTAATCTAGAAGATTATTAATTCTCTTTCTTCTCCCCCACCTGGTTTGTGGTGAGCTACCTTCAGTTGCAAAATCAGACAACAGCAAGGCATTAGTTCTGCTGTTCCAACTATGCTCTAAGGTGATTTCAAGCATGTGTTATCACTATCCCTCACAAAGTTAATCCCATGTGCTCTACAAAGTAATGCACATGAAGCCCACCCTCAATGTAGGCTTCAAAAACCAGGTCCTTTTCTGAGAGGAATGCACCAAAAGGGCACCAAGTATTCTCAGTCAGGGTCTATGCAACACAGCTTCAACTTTCCACCTTCCTCTCTCTTGCATATTTCTTTAGTGATCAGCTCTGAAGCCCAGGAAAGCAATTTGAGAGGTTCCCATTAGTCCACACAGGGTTTTTAGATAAGACTGCAGTTCTTTCTCTGAACTCTTCAAAATCTGTTTGGTGTCACCATTCCATTACAGAAGCACAGAATGGCTGATGTTGGGAGGGCCTCTGGAGGTCATCTTGGCTACCTTCCCTGCTCAAAGTAACATCAACTACACCAGATTTCTCAGGGTTAAATCCACTTGGGGTTTGAATATCTTCAGGTATAGAGGCACCAGAACCTCTCTGGGCAACCTGCTCCAGCATGTGACTATTTACACAGAAAGGAAGTGTTTTCTTAACTTTAAATAGGACATATCCCACTTTCCAGGCTGTGACCATTACCTCTTGCCCTGTCACTGGGCATCACTGAGCAGTCTGTGTCTTTCACTCCTCCTATCAGGTATTGTAACACATGGATAAGAGCTCCCTAAGCCATCTCTCCTTCAGGCTGAGCAGCCCCAGCTCTCTCAGCCTTTCCATTTTTGCAGGTGCTTTGATGGTTACTGGAAAGGCAGCACTAGTACAGCCCTGATAGAGGGATCAGTGCTGAATGACATTCTTCAAGGGGCCAAAAGAGTTTCAGAGCAGTCTCAGCCAATGGTTGCAAAAGTCCTTCTCCCTGGGCATAAGGAGGTCAGAAGATATGTGGACAAAACCAGGGCCTCAAACATTCCTGGATTAAATTAATGCATGACAAATGAAAAGCAGAAATTATTTCAAAAGCCAGTTGGCTTTTTTATTTTTCCTTTCCAGAAAGCATAATGCAAGAGAGTTGGAAGCAGAGAGCATTACTCTGACTATGGCCCAACTCAGGGAAGTCAGGAGTTTTTATCTAACACAGATCCACACTTCTATGCACATGCCTTGGCAGCAGCAATGCCAGGGCAGCACACTTCCATGTTTCTCTCACTGCCCTTGCAGTGGCCTCCACAAGGCCATGCAGACCATGGCAAGGTTCTGTCAGCTTCTGGTGAGACCCTGAAGCACAAGACCTAACAAGACATGGCAAGTGCTCCCAAAAAGCTTGAAATTTAGGCCAGCTGTGCAATCTCATCTCATTTTCCTGCTCAAAATGCCATGGCCAGTTGCAGATGATTTCTTCTCCTCTGCTTTTTAGGTATCGGCTCTCAAAATTCACCAGCATTGTCCAGGCTGCCCAAGAATAATACAGAACCACTGGCCATTCCCAGGCTATCACAGTGGCATTAGAAAAAGCCACAGCCCCACGGTTTTCCTTTCAGGGCAGCTGGAAACACTAATAAAGCACATCAAACCTACAGCAGAAAGGAACAAAGTGCAAGGAGAAAACCAGAGCATCTCCTACCCTGAATCAGGAGGAGTTGCTGCCTGCTTGGGTCGGTGGAGGGGGTAATTAGGACTATCTGCTGCCTTCAATGTGTCACCCTTGTCAACCACAGCTACTGCCTCCTGTCACCACAGCAACAGCCTGCAGCCAGGTTTATCATCTTTCTTTTGGTGATGCCTCCCCTCTCCCACATCCCTCACCCCCCTCCTTTTCCCTGTGCCTGAGCCTGTAATTAATTGCAGCTGCTGACAAAGCCAGTCTTCATAATCTGCATCATTCAGTCACAAGTTTCATTATTAATTAACTTCTTTCAAAGTTTAAATCTCCTAATTACAAGCAAACCCATGCATATTTTCTCCCCATCCCCCTCCAGCCCTTCCTCACTGCTTCTCTCCCTTCCCACAGCCTCATTCCCAGTATCTTTCCCAGTGAGTTTTGGGGCCTGCAAATGGTTTGAAAAACTAAAAGGAGACCCACACAAATTCTGCCCATGGTCAGCTTGCCCTTGGCCACCACAAGGTGCTTCAGAGGAAGGTACCAGAAAATTCACAGCAATCCACTATGTAATAATTTGCCCTTAAAAGGAAGGTTTTTTCCCCCACTATCTGTGACAGATCACAGTTGATTCAAACCCTTTCAGATAAAAAGACTATAGATCACATTTGGAAAAAGAAATACAGCAAAAGAAGTATCTCCTGAGTTAATCACAGAATATTCTCAACTGAGAGGATCCACAAGGATCACTGAATAACCATGGGCTGGTCTCATTATCCACAGAAGACTCTCCTCCTTAAAAAAAGTTTTATTAATTTCAGCACTGTCTGGAGACATCAAGATCCATAACTAGATTAACTATATTTTGCCTAGAAAACTTGCACTGGTTCTGTAGCTGGTGCCTGCCTGTGGCAGCAAGACTTTTCTTTGCTGCTGTGTGCCAACCCTGTCCTTCTGCACGCTGAGCAGAGCCTGGCCAGCTGCTGGCCAGAGACAGCCACTGTGAATCTACTGACCCTCCACACCCTGTCTTCCTTTGGTCAGGGCAGTCCTGAGATGAGGATACATTCAACAGGGACATGCATCACCAGCACACATCAGGAGAGACCCCTCATTCACCCCAAAACATCCAGAATGTGCTGAAAGCCACTAGCTACAGGATACTTACGGAGGTATGCAGATGTTTCTGGGACATGTTTTGTGGTAGTGCTTGATAATGCAACTGCGCATAATGGAAAATTATGTTAGAAACAGGTGATGGGAGACAGGCAAAGCTTTTGGGCTCAATTTCTGAATGACAAATAGCAGAAGAAATGTCTGCTGTGCTGGAGCTGTAATTACCTTGCACCTTAAAAAGCTGAGTACCACACTTAAGGTTCTTGGGATTGACTTAACCTCCATTTCCTGTCACTGACAAAAACACAACAGAGTAAAATAAAACAGTGCTTTGGGGACCCCCCTCTTCTTCCTCCGTCATCAGCTGCAGAGGCACAAGTAGCTCCCCAGAGGCTGGCACTCCTAATAGCACAGAAAATATATAAGCTTTATAAGCATGACAGTCCCTCAGTGTTTCCTGCTGCTATTTCCAAACTATTCCTAGGGTATGCCTTGTGCCACTTAAAGTCCTGAATATCTCAGACCTGTTTAATGTGCAGAGAAATGCCTGACTATAAAGCATTTACAGCAAGGGGGAAAGCCTGCCAGCCGCTGTGGTTTGTCATGGCACCTGTTCCTGCCCCAAAATGGAGAGAAAAGTTCAGTGACTCAGGTGAGAACATGAAGCCCCATGCAACACATCCCAAACACCAGCCACCCCTCATACAGCTCCTTGGGGCCTCCCATCTCTAGGCTTCTGCCAGGGAGGCTCAGCTGAGGACACTCTGCATCACATCTGCATGAGCACTCCTCTCTGCTTCCCCTTCGGGCTCCTCCCCACCTACCACTCATCCCACCAGCTAAATGGCTTCACCTTGTCATTCCAGTCTGCAGTGATTACATTTTCTTTCTCTCCTTTTGAAACAAGCTAAGGACAGAGCTGTGTTCCTTCCCTGCTCTCCTCCCCTGCTTTGTGACTGTCCTGCAAGAAGACAATAGGATGATGTACTTGAAGCAGGACAGTTAATATTCCATTTATAATGGAAGGAGGGATTTGTTGCAAAGGTCAGAGAAGGCAAGAGCCCCAAGGAAAGAAATTATCGTTTTCTCTACCTCATTGCTGTTGTCTTTTGAAAATGTTTTCAATGCAAAGTTTCACTCTTTGCCCCCTCCCACTTTTTCTTATCAACACTCACCTTTTGTGGGTTTTTTTCCCTTCTGTGTTGATACATGGGAGTTCTGTCTTTTCCTAAAAAAATAAGCTGGCAGAATCAACAGGGTTCTTTCACTTCAGCTAAGTCTGCTGAGCTAACTCTCTAGAAGAAATTGAATGCAACACTGTGTTCACGTGAAGGAAAATACCTCTCAAAATGTGTTTGTGTTCAAATAGATCAAAACAATCAAAATATTTTTGCAAACAAAAAGAATAAAGAAACTCTAAAAATCCTATTTTGTTAAGACTGAAGCATTTCTTCTATGCCTTTTTTAGTGCAAAGAAAAAATTCAACATAACAGAAAAAAGGCTGGGTTTTTTGACCCAACAGAACACCCTGGTTTGGAGTTCTGAGTTTCTGTTGGAAATTAAATGGCAACACTCAGCATTGCAGTGTTGGGATTTCATGGTGGCCAAGCCACAAGGGCAGTTTAGAAAGCTTTTTTGCAAGCATCAAGGTAGACATGCTCTGAGTGTTCCCATGTTGTGCAATCTGGTGCACATTTGCTTTCATCACACCATCATTTATGCACTTTTCTCATGAAAGAGCAGCACCTGAACTTTAGGCACCTGACACAAGCATTGCTAAGGTCTTCAAGCCTTCAACGCTACTGATGCCAAGGAAAGGACTGTGGTACAGCAAAATGCAGTGGAACTCTTACATTGATTTGAGAGGCATTGGGGAAGGCTTAATTTGTGTTGATGTTACTGGCAGGCAGGACAAGAAACTGCAGAAAGGGGATGCAGTAGAGAAATTTTAAATGGTTGGCAATGCTTCTATGTTTCTGCCCTTTGGAAGGGATGTTCTGTCAAGGACAGATTCATTACAAAAGACAAAGTTTCAGTTGTTCCCATGTTAAATCAGATGAACACCAAAAAAACAAAGCACCATTGGTCAGACCCTCTGATCTTACTTCCAAGGGCTGCTCAGAAAGTGGGTCCTGTACAGGGGCACACAGGCTTTTGGCTGCATAGCTCAGTTTTCATTAGGTTCTGAGTTTAATTTGAATTTAAGTCAGTTGTTTCTCAGGCACCACATCATATTACCCTGCAAAATTTGGCAAGGATTGAAGATGGCTTTTGAAAAATTTTGTTAGGTCTGCTTTTTTTCATTACAGAAACAAGATGAAGCAAATATCTCCTTTCTTAAAACTCTCTCCATAATGATTTATTCAGATCTTCTAAATGCATCCATTCAACTCTCAAGTCCACTAAACCCAAAAATAATAGTAAGAAATTTCTGTCAGGAAAAACATACAGTGAATATTAAAAAGCTAGGAAGGAACCTGAAGAAACAAGAGGTATTAACACAATGAGACAAGTCTTCAGATACTCCAGAAATGGGAGACAACCAGAGATCTCTGACCTAGTGTAGGGCCCCTAATCAAACAGGAAGCTGCAGGGAAAAGCAAGGCATTTTTTAAAGATACCCTTGACCACCAAGACTCACTAGTACTAAAGCTAGCATAAGTTACACCAAAATTCTGGCTGGCTGTCACACCATTTACATGGACAGACATTGGTCTTGTAAAGCAGCCTAGTATTTTCTCTAGGAGAGGTGTGCTTATCCCACCACTAATAATTCAAATACCTCACAAATACCGTGCATCTTCATCAATGCTGCTGCACAGCCCTGCTATTAATGATTACCTCCTGCCTGTAGCAGCTGAGCCCCAGAGCTTCTCGACTGATAATGACCCACCTCCAAATTGCATCTATCTTTCAGGGTGCAGCAGAGCATCTGTTTAACAGTGTGCAGCATTCCTACAAAGCTGTTTACTACAGAAAGCATGAAAAAATACTGTACCTAGGAAAAGAACCCACCTGAGAATCTTTTTTTTTTTTAGGTCAGATGAAAGTAATTATCCATGTTTAAACTTAAGCAGGGTATTAGAGATAATGACTGTTCCTGGAGAAAGAGCTTTTTAATATCCTCAGATGGCTGGGATTGAGGTTGCCTGTCTTTCCTGCCAGGAAAGCAATACTCCACCATGCTGTGGAACCAGTTCAAGACTGACTTGAGGAATCACACCTCCTGCTGACTCCCAAATGGTGCCTCCTGCAGCATTCTGGCTCTGCCTTGCAGAGTGCTATCCAAAATCTGACCTGGCTTCATATTAGGAGCTTCAACGAGGCCACAGCATGAGGCTATAGGACTGCAGCTTGGAACATTGTTATGCTGTATGACAGGTGAAAGAACTTTGCTCCAAAAGCTCCTAGTCAGAGTGGCAGATCCAGCAGTTGCTTCCTACTGCAAATGGAGTCATAGGAGTAACAGACACCAGAGACGGACCAGCTGAGAAAACCCCCTGAACCACAAAACTGGGGTTCCAGTTTTAAAGTTCTTATTTCCCATAGCACAAGCAATTTTCTATTGATGCCAGTGGCAAAGTGGGGACCTTGGAAGAATTAGTCTTTGATTTTTGGACTCAGGCGGACCTCTGCTCCAGAGAAGAGCTAAACTTGGCAGGCCAAAACAGAAAGGTATCTGTAGTCCAGAAATTATTTCAATCAGTAATGTGCTCCAGAATGACGAAATCTGTATTTTACCAGTGTAGCTGAATGTTCTGGTACAGTGCCCCACCCTCCATGACCCCAGGAAGTGACATGATCAGAGAGACTGGTGGAGTCACCATTCTCTAACCAGAGCCTGAGCCACTTTTTATCAGATTTAATCTGGCTGTGGTCAAGCTTACTTGGTGAAATTTCCTTCTAAAGCATAAAAATAATGTTTTGCAAGGGGAAAGGAAAAAAATATCTCCCAGTCCTCTCTCTGCTTCTGTGTTTCATGGCCCTGTCACCCAGCAGCTTCATCCAAAATTGTGTAAGTCTTCCTCAGCACCTGTCAGGCTGATGCAACTGTCCTGCCATGTTTGGTAGTGCTGCACTCCCTTCTTTTACCTGCATATCACCATAGGTTTGAACAGGGTCATCATCTTGGGTGGCCCACTAGGCATGACCACTAAATAAATACAGCACCATAATAACAGTGTTTGTGTGACTCAATTTCAACGAAGGAAGAGGAAAGAACAAGTGAAGTTAGATTTGGGAAGGCAGAGAAGAGATATTTAGAAAAGGAAAGCCTTACTTTTATGCCCCCTTACTGCACTAATGCTGTCAGGTTTGTCTCTGGATGGGTACAGGGTTTGCCTTTTGTTGAGGGTTTTAGGTTCTGTGTGCCTTCTGGAAGCCATCTATGGGGCTTGAAGGGGATATTCCAATGAACCTCCTGAAGCAGGTGCTGCTATGTAGCTCCTATCACTGCCCCAGGCTTGAGCTGGAAGTCACCACCCCCAGATTGGAAGCACAGAACCATGAAGGACAGAGATTTGGGTCCTGGGTGCTGAACTTTACAGCAAATACAGAGGAAGAATGGAAAGTCTTTGAATAAGAAGCCATTTCCCTTGAGAAGAAATAGGGTAGAAGAAACTTCACCAGCACCAAAGGGCTAAAGCCCACCAAACATAACTGTGCTCCTGTTCCTTTTCCTTGCACTGGTTTCTTTGTTCAGCATTGCCATCTTTCTAGTCATAGCTGTTTTCAGATGTTAAAGACTACTTTTTCCATTCTTTGCAGCTTCCCACCTGTCCCTGTCAAAGGCCAAACAAGTGCAAGCTGAGCTTAGAGGGATGTACAACTCAAATATGTCTGAAGGGAGTGCAGGGCACCTTTAATAAAAGGTCATCTTGCCTGGCAGGAATGTAAAGATGACAATGAAAATTCAAAAGGCAGATTAAGGACCTTCTGACAGTGTTAAAAGGTGTGTATGCCCTTCTGCACAGGGGCTCTTCTCTCTGCAGGTTTCAGGGCAGTATCATGTACCCCAGCACATTACTTGGTGAAGGATGTGGAAGTGAACACCTTGCTCCTCCAGACAGCCAGATTCCAAGGCTAAATTATTTTAGAGGGCACTCTGCCTCTAGTAAAAGTCCTAGATTAGAGGGGCAGAAAGAAAGGCAGAGTGGCTTTATTCTTTCTGTCTTCTGCCAGCAGTGTGATGTTTTCAGTGGCTGGAGCATCACTAAATCCTATGCTTGGTGCTTAGCTTAGCAGGCTTTTCTGACAAGTGCTTCAGTACTTGTCAGAAAAAAAAAATACACGCAGGGACAAAGCTTTGCAGCAAAGTAAATAAAGATTAATTCAGAAGTGGAGAGAGTGTTCAGGTAAGGTCACTCATACAGTCAAGGCAAAACCCAGGGCAGCAACAGAGAGCTGGATACAAACTCCTGCTGTTTGTTTCATTTATTGGCTGTAATTAAAGTGTAAGTTTCAAAGTTTAAGTTGTCACCACCCCCTATTTTAAACACACCTTTTTCTTCTCAGGTTTTAATTCTTCTGAAGGTTTGTAGCTGGCCACTCTACCCTGGTTCTCAAAGGGTATTCTGGAAGATTTGGCACCAATGTCCTGCAGGACACATGGCTGGAGAAAAGACTGCAGATGACTGAGCCAATCTGTCTCAGCAGATAACTGGAAGGAAGGAGCTGCAGCCAGCATACAGGCTCACAGCAGCTGCTGGAACCTCCTCGAGCACACAACTGGGCTGTGGATGCACTCCTGAAAAAGAAGGTCCTGATCTATCTGTGTGACAAAGGGCGGGAGAGATTCTCAGTATTTAAGCTTCTCATCTGAGGAGGAAAAGAGACCCTGTGGTGGGTGAGCAGATGTGTCAGCACTCTCCTAGTACATCTGGTCTCTTTTCCATCCCTCCTCTTATATCCTGCAACAAAGAGCAGTCAGAGAAAATGAGATTATATAAATCATCTAGTACTTTCCTTCAAGACACCGTGTGAACTTCTACTGAATTCCACAATCTACTTCTTAAGGTGCATAAATCCTTCCCCGTTGTTCCTGATTAGAAAGCAAGCACAAGAAGAGCAGGGTTTTTCAAAAGTGTCCCCTAATTTGGGTTTTCCAATGCATGAACTTCTTAGCGACTGGTTTGCAGGATGTGTAATACTTTGAATTACTAACACAGAAAAGCTCTGTGAGCCTCTGGCTCTCACTCTCTCAAGTGAGATGGTCAAAGACCAGAGTTCACTTAAAAAAAAAAAAGCCCAAAATACACAACATTACCCAGCAATAACACAGTAAGTTACTGCCAGGGCTGCATTAAGATCCAGGTGTTCCTGACACCCAGTACATGTTCACTAAAGGCCTCAGCTTTCTGGCTAGTTGACAGATTGAACCATGCCAGGGAAAGGAGCCAGCATGACTCATGCTCAATCACTGCAATGTCGACAGTGCTGAGTGCTGTTTTAGGGGGAGGTTAAATGCTGTGAATGTGCTAAGCATTAAAAATATTAAAATATTATTAGTATTATTTATGAGATATCTCCACGTGTCCTAGATGATGCTAGCCAAGATCAAATTATGCAAAATGTTACATAAACATGCAGTAGAACATGCTGCCTGCTCCAAACAGTTTTTAATCTAACTGAACAGGACAGGCTAACGATGCATTATGATTTCTGCTTCACACACAAGAAGCAAGAGCACAGATAAATGAATGCATTTACCCAAGGGCAGACAGGAGACATGGAGCACAGCTGGGAGCTAAGCAAGAGTCTCCCAAACTGTTCTCCAGCATCTTTGACCTCACTACATTCTCTGTCTTAACTACTACTGCATTTGATGAGGACAGTGCTCAGACAGAAAATTATTTCCCCAAAAATCTTTCGTAAGAACAATGGGAGAAGTGTCCAAGTTCCACTTGTAGAGGCAAGTAATGTACTGCAAATAGATTATCATAAATGCAGGGCTCCCTGCATTCAGAGAGGTTTCTGGCTGTTCAGGTGTGCAGGATAAACAGGCAAGAGCCACAAGACACACGCCCATCTTCCACTGATACCTTCACTGGGACCTCAAGATAAAATTCAGCCCATAGTTGTGATAGTGTAACACTAAAACCAGTCTAACACCCACGCATCTCCCTCTTTTCCAATCTGCCAAAGAATTTGCTACCTTCCAAGGCACTCCAGGCTTCTTTAATAGAAACACGATATATAAGTGCAAGTTACCAACACAACTGACTGCAGACCAGCCATCTCTGAAAAAAGCAAGTCCTACACAGCATGTTGCTAATAGGGCAGGCTAGCTAAAGCCTTCATCAATCAGAACAGCACAGCTCTACTGCCTCTTTGATGTCTTTCTGCCTGTTGTATTCATCGCCTCTATTCAGATTTAGGACTGGTACCACATTTGTATTCCTGTGACCTATTTGTTTTCATATGGATTCAACTTCACACACTATTTATTCTAGAGTTTTTTACAGCCTCTGGAAATGCATGCTTATTCCTCTTATTTACAGTCTAACTTATTTTTCCCTCTACTCTGTCCAGTCAGAAATTTCAGTTGTGCATTAATCTCACTTCATTTTGGACACACAGGTGATAGCCTAGCCCATTACCCCATCCTTCTTTTCTAGCCATGGCGAGTATTTCCTTTTCTGTTTTCAGAGTCTCTCATGAGCCTTTTAGTTTTAACTTTTAACAACCATTCCCCATTCCACCTGACTCTGTAGGAACTGCTCCTTTATTGGATTACTCTTCGGTACCTCACAGACATCCACATGTCACATCAATTTCTGAACACCAAAGGATCGCGTGCATTTTCTCTGTGCCATGCAGGTTCCCTCACCTTCATTAGGTCAGCTATGCTCACATTCCTGCCTCCTGTCCATAGTGCACACTGATTCAATACTGCCACTGCAAAGGTGTCCCTGCCCACAGCAGAGGGGTTGGAACAGGATGATCTTTAAGGTCCCTTTCAACCCAAACTGTTGTATGATTCTATTGAGTGTGGTGAGGCACTGAAAATGGTTGCCCAAAGAAGCAGCCCCTTTTCCTGGGAATGTTCAAGGACAGACTGAATGGGCTCTGAGCAACCTGGTCTTGTGAAAGGTGTCCCTGCCCTTGGCAGAGGAGTTGGAAGAAGATGATCTGTAAGGTCTCTTCCAACCCACACCATTCTACAATACTTAACTACATCACTTCCACAGAACACTTCCAAAACTTCCCTTCTGCTTCTCACAATTAAGCGACTTTACCACGAGGATGGAAGAAAGATGATTGCTTAGCTGAGACATAGCTAGTACAAAATGTTGGTGAGCAGAGTATAAAACACAGCCATGTTCCCCTAACCAGAGGGCAGGGCTCCAGTAGGGTCTCGGCAGCCTGCAAAGGTCCACTGCAGGGAAGGCTGCATCATGATGCAGATATTTCAGCCCCTGGATCACCAAGGCAAAGAATCATCAAATTATTGGTAACCTGCCCAGCTCAGCAAGATGAGACATTGTCAGCCTAATCTGGAGGTGCACCAGTGACCAGAGATATATGTGATAAATTAGTTCTTGATGGCTTAGGATGGCTGCTTCCTGCCCTGTACAGCCCTGTCAGAGGACCCATCAGGAGCAGTAGCTTCATGTGCTGCTCTCTGAGACAACATACCATCTCCTGCTAGACTCAGGATACCTACAGCTGAAAGACCCATCAACTTCTGCAAATTTATTTTTCAAACATACCCAGCAGTGACTTAATAAAACTCATCTTCTTTACACAACCTTTTTGTTCATCTGAGAATGATTATTCCTGCCCAGATACAATCAGACACAGAGTCAGAGGTGTCATAGGAAAAACTACCACAGAAGATTTAGGCTCCTTACTCATAATCTACCCTTATATTTCAAGACTTCCTTCCTACAGATCCTTATATGCCCCAAGCACTCATCCATTTTGCTGCCAGGATGCACCTGCTTCAGGTGTCCATCCCCATGGAATGCAGAAGGACATTTGGTTTGGTCTGAGTCAGGTAAGGGTCAAAAATAATTTAAAATTTATCAGCAAGGAAAAGAAGGGACAGCCCTGTTATAACACCTCTTTGAAAGAGGTAAAACCCCTTCTGCAGCACTGCTTGTTTCTGGAAGAAGAGCTGCCATACCTGTTTGTGTGGCAGGAGGCTGAGGCAGGAGGTGTCAGCCCCTGCACAGAGTGTGCAGCAGGTGTGCAGCACCGTGTGTGCAGCACAGCCTCCTCCCAGGCACGCTTGGAGCACCCACTGCACTTAAAGAGCTTCCACATTATTTGTGACAGTGAGTGGAAGGGAAAGAAAAACCAGAGCATAGGTCAGGATAGTAAAGACAGACTTGGCACACCGTGAGCAGACAGCCACTGTGGACCCACAGTAAATCTCAAAAAGCGACTGCAAAAGAGCTCCCATCTTTCACAGAAAGAACAACCTGTCCCTAAAGCCAGCTCTGCTCCCCACCCCTCTGCCATCAGGGAGAATGGCAAATCCCCAGCTAACAGCGAGATGGCTGAGCTTCTGCAGCCCCGTGGGCACCCTTGCCAGGCAGTACTGGGGGCCAGGGCAGTCACACTGTGCCAGGTCTGGAGCCATACACCCGCTCAAACCCCTGCATGCTGCACCAGGCTGATAAAGCAATTTTCCCCACACCACTCTGCCTCACTCTGCACTCTTCCCACCCACATGCCACTAAAACTGGGGAGGAGAGTACAAAGGAAAATCAAATTTTATGCACAGTGACCCATAGTATAATTTTTTCTTTGTTTTAGTTTAGCTTCATTTCTCAGGATAATTAGTTTTAGCAACACTTCAAAAAAACTTTTCAACCTCACAGAGCCCCAAGTTTCCAAATGACAATTGTCACATCGGGCTGTACTCTGATGTACAAAGCTTTTAGTGGTCCTGTCTACCTCCATGCTTTAAGATTATTTCTACAAACACTCCACATACATGCCTGATCCTTCCCTTTCCTGTTAATAAGCACTTTTCCCCTCATGCTCTTCCTTTCAGCTTCCCCGTGCTGCCTGACAGGATTTTGTTTGAAGGTGGATAAAAAAGAAATTATAGACTAATGCTGGCCCCATTACTAGCTGCTGCATTACAGCTTTTCAAAGCAAGCATGCCCATGCATATGTAAGGATATAGGCCACATACCTAGGACAACCATCAGCTGATACAGGTCTTTCACTGGGAAGGCATTTACATTCAGGTGATTTGATAGTCTGTCAAGTGATTTGTTTCTTCAGTGGAATGCCCAGGATGTTTTTGATGACACATTTGATGCACTTATTTTTAAATTATCGAAGTCCTCTATTTTAAATCATTCATACCTATTTGAAAACTTAATATCTCTCTCTTGAGAAGGCCTTTTCTTCCCATTTTAGAGAACTGCCCAATTTTTTTCAATTAACTCTAATTTAAAGAAACTGAGAAATAAGCAATCATTTTTCATTGCACTAAAAGCCTCTGCTCTGCATAAGGAATTGCTGTGATCCTTTAGCACCCTCTCTTGTAAGCAGCACCATCAAGGTCCAAAACAAAGCCATTGAAGCCAGGAAATCCCTCCATCCTCACAGACAGGGTCCTGAGTAAAGCAGCCACCTGTCAGTCCACAGCACACAGAACTTCTCCAAACACTTGACAACTTGTCTTAGGGTTAGACAACCATCTTCCCTTCCCAGATCCCATCTAATATTGGCTACCTCACCAAGGTAAGTGATAATCTCAATAGCCCTTAATTGGGAATCCATGTTTATTTTCTTACATATTACATGGAAATGCATGTGCAGGTTTACCTGCTTCTTTGGGGCAAGAGTATCATAACCTTCCCTTTTCACCCATGCTCTGTGACCACTCAGTGGGTGAGGTTTTGCTTCTCATTTCAGACTGGTGAGATACAGCACAAGGCTGGGATAAAGCAACCAAGGCAGAGGAGGAGCAGGAACCCATGAAATACTTAGCATTCCTATGGAAACACAAGCAGTTTTGCACCTGATCTAGGGAGAATCACCCTTCCATAGGAAGGAGCCTCCCACATTCTAGCCATTCTCCTGCTTCCCTTCTAGTCGTGAAATGGCTCAAAAAAAAGGAAAAAAACAGACAGTTTAGCACTGAGGGAGTTTATCATGGGCTATCTTTTAGAAACAGAGATGGTTCTTTCCAGCCCTAGCAGATGGAAACTAATGGCACATTATGCACCTAACCCTGGCAGGGACAGAAAAACAGCTGCAGAAAAGCAGATCTGAATTTCCCAAGCCCTTCACAATGCAGCCGCTTTCTAATGTGCTTTAGAGCATGTGGTGGCATAATGGAAAGGTTTTATTAACACAGAACCTGCACAACTCAGTTGTGAGTTTTAACCCAGTACAAATCACATCAGTAAAGCCTGTCTGCCTAATTCCCATTCTACAGCTGGAATAGCAGAGGACGATGGCTCAGCTGAAAAAAACACAAACTGGGACAACTCCAGTGCTTGCCAAGCAATGGCTTTTCAGAAGGGTCCTATATGTGTACATTGGGCAGGAATAGCCTATAAATCCATCCATCTGTGGAGCTCTACACCTATTTAACATATCAACACAGAACAGTATCTTACTTAATTAGTTAATTTGGAGGTGACCTTAAAATCCTCTAGTTCCAACCACTGTGGGCAAGGATACCATGCACTAGATCAGGTTGCTCAGGGCCTCATCCAATCTGGCCTTAAACCAGGGGAACAGAAGATGGCAACTGCTTCAGTCTTGCCAGGGTGAGGCAACACTACCTGTGGGACAGGACCACACAATTGCAGCCAAAAGCAGAGCACAGATCTCTTACAGCTGATTTATGAGGCCACTTGCACATATCTAATCACAATTTATGTGATGCAGAGATAGCGCTGGGCAGGCTCAGCCTGGTTTTGAAACACTCACTGAAAACTGCACAAAACACTTTTTCACAGCAAGGTGGGATTCAGATATCTCACCCATGGGAGCTAGGCTCCTCAGGAATCTGTAAGTGGAAGTAAAGAGATGCCCAACACACACCTGTGTATCAGGAAAGCCAGTTAGTAAGACTGAAGACTGGTCTCAAGTTTAACCTGGAAGACAGTGAGACAGGCATTTTATCAGTTACTACAGCAAAAGACAGATAGATTTGGGGCTTGTGACAGAATGATGAAGAGTGAAGCTAAAATCCAGGATAGGGCCTGCTTGACCAAATTCAGTCACTCAGCTCTGTCACTTCTGATTTCACATTAAAACTTCCACTCTTCCTATAGAGCCACCTCCAGCTTGCCTCACTTTACTCACAGGTTAGTGAAATATTTAGCTACAGTTTTAGGTTCGAGCCTTTGAAAAAGCTCTCCATGCTGCCATGATCCTTTTTCTAGTGTTCTGTGGACAGGGTCTCTGTTCTCTGTTCTAGCATTTCTGCTCTCTTTTCTTGCCATAAGATTACTCTGTTTCTAGACTACATAATTTTATCATCAAGGTTCTCAACAGCTGTAGTATTTATTTGACGGTGACAAAGCTAGAGGAAAAAAATACAGATCCCTATAATGTTGCTGGATGTGTAGGGAGAGAAGAACTGTTTATTCATCACTGACCCTTTAAAACAAATATTTTCCTGTCTGGATTAGAAAACATACCTCATCTGAGTAAAATTTAGCTCAAATCTCCTTTCTGTTTTTCTGTTGCTCTTCAAACAGGGAATTTCAGAGTCTGCTTCACTGATGAGAAAAAAAATGGATTTGGTTTATTTCAGGAGCGGAGGTTGTGCCTTGGTTCTCTCAGATATATGAAACATCCCTTGATTGTGCAAATGCATCCTGATGGTGTCTTTGTGTTCTTGTCACTCCTGATTTATGGGGGCCTTTTCTACACTCAGAAAAAGAATTTGCATTTCAATTTCCATTACTTGTTTCTCTCCTCACAGCACTCCAGCTCTGGAAGGGAGTTTGTATTCTGGTTCCCCCCAGCTGACCCACATAGCTCTGGCACTGGGGAGGATATAGGAATAGGGGTACTACGGGCTCTGTTCTATGGGAACAAGGTTCGTGCTGCCATGATCTCTGGTGAGATACACCTTTGCTTATGCCCAGCAAGGACCCCTGGCATGTTTGCTCCTGTCCCTTCCTCCACGCTGTGATGAAGGGGGAAGGCAAGAGCCCTGCTTCCCAACACAGGACCTTGCTTGCACACCCATTCTGAGAAACAGCAGCCAGCAAAAGAGCAAGGACAGCAAGGAACGCTCACCCCTCTGCCTTCTCCACTCTTGCAGGGGTGGCAGGAAAACAAGCAGGAAGCCTTGAACTCATCCCTTCCTTTTTCCTGCAGGATTGTGCCTGTTTTAAGGTGAGCTTGGAAGCAGACTCCTATGCAAAACCACCTGAAAGCATATTACATGTCTTGGACCCGTGGGTTGCACAGAGATCAAAAGCCACTGTCCCCTCTAGGCTTCATCTTTACCCCTCCTCTAAATCTGGTGGTTGCAGTAAGTCCTTGTGCCAGCCCAGGCACTGCTCTCTCAGCCCTGCACTGTCTCTTCTTATTTGTGCAGTCTGGATGGGCTGTCACAGGCAGCCTGAGCATGCTACAAACCCTCCAAGCCTGCACAAGGGGTGGTCTTGGAGCCAGCATTGTATGGGAAACCACACAGACTGCATTACAGGCCCCACCATCCACCTCATAGTTAGACTGGGGCTTTGATAGATGTAGTTCATGTCTACCTAGGAAACATTAGAAGCTTTGAAAGGAAAAAAAAAAAAAAAGATAAAAGATAGCTTCAGAAACGGGGGTGGAGTTGCCAGGACACATCAAGCTTTAAAGATGTGAGTTGCAGAAATGCATTAAGGCTCGTTGTTCAGAGATGTCAGCCCCACAGCCTTTATCAAAACTGAACTCAGTTAAAAATAAGAGAAGAAAACTGAATCTTACTAAACATTTGTTTGGACATTAAGGCCACAGATTCCTAATAGGTTGTTGGAAGTCAAACATCATGGGCCATAAGCCTGCGTTATCTTAATTTGCAATGGCCGGAAACAATGTATTCAAGAATGCGTTTTGCTTTGACTCGTTTGAAGAACATTTGTTTTGACCTAAGGGTTTTGACTATCACCATTATCATGTTGACTTCTACATTAACATATAAAGCCAAAGGAAATGTGTTGAGCTGATTAAAACATGCACATCATTTCCAGAGGCGAAAGGGTGACAATAAATTTGTGCTGACTTCACTGAATCAGCAATTTCCAGCTGAACCCAGTTCCAGGGCAGATTTCTCCAGAAGCACCATTGGGAATTGTCATGCTGTCCCTAGTGTTCATCTGAGACACTACGCACATCTGGACAGCTTCAAACACCCAATTTTGGCCCTTTTTTCTCCACTGGGCTCCTTTTTTTTGACTTTGAAATGTTTGTACAGAGTGCTGAAAGCCATCATGTTCAGCAGCATCTGCCCTATTTATCCAGCTCCCAGCTGGCTGCAAAGTAGCTTTCATCAGTGGGTCTGAACTCACAAATGCTGACACAGAGATTATCCACCCTGTGAAGAACAGTTTAACCAGATTAATCTGTGGGAGGTCCCCTCAGCCTCTTCCCTGCAGGTCCCTATAGCAAAGGGTTGGCATAATCTATGATTGGCATAATCATAAAATAGCTCTCAGAGCCTATGGCGTATGCTCCCCTCGGAGCACGTTACCTGATTCCCCAGGATGCTCAATCCTGTTTTCCAAACTGGGCTAGGCTGCTTTGCAGTGCCCACCCTCCACTTTCAGGGAAGGGCCAACCCTGAAGGACAGTGGTGGGGTGGGGCAGGAGACTGTATTCATTTTCCATACCCTGGAGCTGGCAGGCCTGCTTCCAGCACAGTACATTATGGTAGTAGGGACACAGAGCAGAGCCCCATAGCCCTCAACCCTTTAAACCTATCAGGTTTACACAGCAGGGTGAAGTAAGGGAAATTACTGTCAGTCCTTTCTCACCTGCTGACTCCAATTTGCTTGTTTTCATTGCAGCCGATAAAGAAACAAACCATTTAGTCAGCAAATCCAAGCCCAAGTATCAATCACATTCCCTCAGCACCTCTTGCATCGTCAGAGGAGACAGCAGCAGGAAAGACCAATCAAGTAACACCTTATCCAGACCTCAACAAGGGAGAAAGGTTTGACATTAGCATTTCTACAACTACCTCTCTCTTTTTTTTTTTTTTTTTTTTTTCTTACTTGCCTCTCTCCCCTTCAAGCCTAGCTTTAAACATCTCAAAACAGGCTGATTTTAAGGCGAACTAGACATCCTGGCAATGGATGATGACTAATACACTGTGAATGACAGAAACTTGGTGGAACACTAAAAAGCAAATTAGATGTTGTAATACCTGGAAGCAAGTTATACAGAAAAGTGGGTTCAAGCCAAAGGGTTGAAGGAATAATGCAGTTTTTTCAATACCTCAGTGGAGTTAATTCAGAAAATCTTAAAACTCTTAAGGGGGAAAAATATGCGCAGAAGATCATACCATCAAACTCTGCATGAATTCACAACCCCAGGACTTGCAATACATTTATAATCCCATACTGCACATCTATCATCAGGGCTGTAGCTAAAGACAGCTGGGTATGCAGTTTTGAAAGAACACATAATTTCTAGAAAATTAAGATGGTGGAATTCACCTGTAAGCTGGCACACAGAACACAACAGCTCCGCAGCTCTTTAAACAATTGCTTCTTGGAACAGCTAATTCAAGTGCCCACAAGGAAAAGAAGCAAGTCCTGACTTAATTTTCAGTAACATGCAGGAACTAAATCAAGAAGTGACAGTATCTGAGCCTTTAAGTAATATGGTTCACAATGTAATTAAGTTCAGTGGCCTAGGAGGAGGTAGTGAATCAAGAGATACACAAATGACACTAGATTTTAGAAGACTGTTCAGAACACAACAGGAGTCATTCAGAAGGACATTAATTCAGAATAAAGGAAGCAAGTGCTGTACAGATGGTTTAAATAATACATAAATTATGTGGGAAGAGAGCTTGTGGTGGGGTCACAGAGTCTGTAGAGGATTCAGGTTATTTTGGGGAGTTCAAAACAGCCTCTCAAGATCAGAGAGAATTCTTGGGTGTTGGATTGGGACTTAACCAAAGCAAGGCAGATGGCCAACACAATCATACGTGACGCTGTCATTTAAAACAAACTGATTATCCTGGAAAACCCACATTAAAGCTGTTCCAAGTCCTCTAACAGGATTTTGAGAGGCAAGTGCACAGGAGCTGGGGTCCCCACACCCAGCTCAGCACTGCCCAGCCAAGCACAGCGTCATCAGAAAAAATGCCCAGCTGCAAAAGGACCAGAAGGAGGAGGGACACAGATAATAAGTAGGATCAGCTATCTCAGGTTGCAACAGTTTCTACAGAACCTGAGAGGGTTCAGAGAAAGATGGCAGAAGTGATGGACAGCCTGGGAACACTGCTGTCTTCAAGAAGGGGAAAACTTTGGGTTGGTTTCTGATCCCTTTTACCAATGAAATTCTATTCCCTACTACAAGCACCAACTGCATTAGCAATACCCTTGATTCCTGCCAGGCAGGGCTGTCAGTACAGTATATTACTGTTGGAGATTTTTGATCTGCTATTGCATTGGTCCTACATCTGCTGTAAAGCACACAAAAATATTTCACAGCCTCTGACGTGTGAGAGTACATTTTTGGCAGCTCATTCTGGACTTAGCACAGGGGCTCATGATTGCAGGGTGCCTGATAAGGAAACTCCAGCCATCCCTTTTGGTTCTGAGCTCATCTGAACAGAAAAAAATTATAGAAGTGCATAAAATAATAAAACGAATAACAGGAGAAATTCTGTGCTCCCAGCACAGGGCCAGAAGGATACACAGTCATTAGAAGATGGCAAATCCAACCTAGCAGAAATGAAATACTGCTCTGCTCTCACTCCCCTCCTCCCAGTTTCAATACATGATTAAACAGCAGAACTCTGCCACATAAGGCAGCAAGACCAGGATCACCACACCACTCAATACAGAACCAATCAATTCACAGGAAAATAAATCCATATGCAGAGTTATCCTTACTAGAGACTCAAAGGCCTATCACTTACACCCATCTCTAACCCATACACAGGGGATAAATCCACACTTGCCTACAGCAAGGTCTGGACACCTTTTTGTGAGGTTCTCCCTGCTGTGGTCAATCACCAGCAGTTATGTACTACACCAGCTCAGCCATTCCTCTTTCATCCAAGCTGGGTGACATCTATAATCAAGGCAATCACATTTACTGCTTGATTTTTTGAAGTGCCTAAGAATATTGGAGTCATATGCAGAAAAGCAACATCTGAGCCAGAGAATGAAGCAAGTAAAGGGCAGCTACGAGTTACAGCAGATAAAGGGGCATCGGCATTAATTTCTGTGATGCTCATTTGAATATTTTTGCACTCCCAGGATCAGTTTCCTCTCATTGTTTTGAGTCAGACCTTCACAAATCAGGCCAAGCAAACCCTGCTTAATATCCCATTTTCAATTTATAGAAACATTGTTTCTACTAGTACAACTGCTATGATTCCCATTCTAGTTAACAGCCCAGAAGGCAGAAACACCTTTCAGGCACCAGTCAGGCACTTGTCACCTTCCCCACCAGTCACTGTCAGAGAGGCCAGACCAGCATATCAGGCTCAATCCAGCACCACACATGCCCAGCATCCTTTATCCCTTTCCACGTCAGCTTCTTCTGTGAGATAAACAGGCAGAGGAATGTTTGCTTAACTCTGTGTCCAAGGAAAATGCAGCTACAAGATGGTATTGCACGGAGAACTACTGAAGTGACACAAGCCAGTTTCAGGATAAGTGGATTGCTTCGCCAGCCAATTTTTTCTGCATTGCTTTATCTAGCTTAGTTAGCCTGACTGCCAAATGCCCAGGCCTTCTCTGAGCTTCCAGCTCCTTTTCAGTCATGGCACTTGACCGTCTTTTCTTTATGGATTGCCAGACAATGAGAACAATGCTCCCAATTCCTAATTAATTTAATAGTTATTTCCTTATCATTGAAAAGGTGTATGCATGCAGGACTGAAGCTTACACACACGTATTATGAGCAGCTAGAGCACATTGCTTCCTTTCAATGTAAGATTAGTCTAAATCTCAATAATGTCGCTCCCTGCCTGCTGCTGCTTTTCACTGCTCCCAGGATATTATTTATTCCTTCTCACATCCCTCAGGGTATTCCTCATCTCTTTTTCCTCTTGCATCACTTCCCACTTCTTCCACCCCCCCACCTACTTTCCTTGCCCCACTGTAACAATTCCAAATTTCTTCTCCTCCATTACTCTCCTGCCACTTGCTAGATGTCACTACTTTTATTCCTGCACATTTCCACCTTTGCCCTAACATATTCTCACTTTGCAGCCCTCCCTCTTCTCAGGAAAGCAGAGGAGGGAGGGAAACACCGCCTCTCATTTTTATACAGAGCATAAACCCAGCCTGTTTTTAGATCAGGCTCTGACAGCCAGAGCACTGGAACTGCCTGGGATAGCTAATGATCTCCTCTTCTGCAAAGCAAACCATGAGCTTTTCTCTTGGCTCGTTTTCTTTGACCCTAGCACAACCTTATATGCTGAGCACCTCCTGGAATTCATCACTGGCATCTCTTGTATCCTGCCCAACTTCCCCTCATTTGTGATACACCTGCTTGAAGGGTTGGGCTAGAGCCAAGGAAACAGTGATAGGGCTTTCAGTCTGACTGACTAGTAATTAGCATATTCCCTCAATTTTGTGCTTGAACTGATGCTTCTCTCCCTAGAAATCACAGAACATTCTGAGTGGGAAGGGACCCACATGGACCATCAAGTCCAACCCTTAAGTGAGTAGCCCATACCAGGACCAAGCCATGACCTTGCTGTAATTAGCACCTTGCTCTAACCAACTCAGCTCATCTCAGCACTAAGATGCAAGTCAGCAGTGTCAGAGATGTGCAGCAGCCAGGCCCTTTCCCTTGAAGGATCCTAGCAACACAGTTCCCAGTGCCTTTGAGTCGGGTTGCAAGTGCCACAAGCCTCGACGAGGCATTCGTCAGCCTGACACCTTCACATGCACACAGCTCCTTTGAACATTGAAAATATTTTGTCCCTTTCCTCCTCCAAAATCCTCCAGCATTTCTACAGCCTTAAAGTAAACCCCTCCTCATCCCTGGGACAGAACCTTAGCCTATTGTTATATATTCCTTCCAGGTTTTGTCTTGACTTGTTGCTAAATCAAATAACCCATAATTAGAACTTTTAATTCTTTCTTGCTAGAAAGGGGGGGGGGGGGGGGAATCAATCCATCCAGATCCTTTGGCAGTTGACTTGTTTTCTCTTTCACTGCTTTTCCTGCTTCGCTCTTCCCAAAATCCCTCCCAGAACTCAGAGTACTCAACGTGTAACAACTGCAATCACACAGGAAAAAGGAGGACTACATGCCAGGTCTACAATGTGATTTCTTGCTGTGCACCTAAACAACATCTTTGAAGCAGGGACCATCTTCTCTTCCTATGTTTACACAAGGTCTACCACAGCCAGTTCCTGATCCTCCCACATAACAGTAAGAGCAAAGTGCTCTGAACTGCAGAATTTAAGCTTTTATATCTAACCTCTGGCAGTCCCCTTTTCAGGAACAGGTCTCTGTGCCTGTGCTCCTCAGGATGACTCTCCTACCAGCTGAGACACAAACATGAAGCATCATTAGTTCTACTGCTCACTAAAAATAATCTCTCTGTGTTTGCTCACCACCAGCAAATCTCAGGTCAAATTCTCCTACAACTCCACGCACTCTTCATCGCACCACAACATTTTACACTTCCTCCCTATGTTCCCAACATCTCCTCAAGAGTTTGCCACCATATTTAGGTCCATTGCTTGCTCCCACCAGTGCACCCTACTCAGCACAAAACACCCTCCCAGCCTGGAAAGTGTTGGCAGCCACCACAGCTGCTCCTGCTCTGCATGGCTGCTGTTTGGCCATCTGGCACAGCAGGCTGCCTGCACAGGTCACTGCCTTTCAGCAGCAGGTGGATCAAGCAGAACAGACAGCGTCTCTGCCCTGCCCATCCTTCCTTGGGTGAGGGCACTAGCAAGACTGCTCTCCTTCATCCACCCATCTGAGACTGAAATCATCCCAAAGGTTCTTATGGGGGGGCATTGGTCACATTCATTTCCTTAGGAAACAGTGCTAAAAATAACAGTATTAATAGCATTAACAGTGCAGTTCAAAACTGCAATGAACTTTTTTCCTGATACTTTGATTCGTAAATTCATACCTAATTTACTTACCTCTACTACCTGTAGGACTCTGCAAATGCGTACTGTACATCTGAATGGCTTTCAGATGTACAGATGGGAACAGTTATTTAGGGAGAAGCCTAATTAATCATCATTACAGTTTTCCTGAGTCTCCCTTCACTGCAACCTTCATCCACACTTTCATTTCCTCTTATCCTGACCCATTTCCCTATTTTGCCTCAAGTCCCACTTCACTCGACCATGCCCCCAATATCACTCTTACTGTTCATGTTGTACAAGGAAAAGCTATCATCTTTCTTGCTCTTGAATAGAATCATTAATCTCCAATTCATTTAGAAGAAACTAGTTTAAATTTCCCCTTTTAAAAGTTTTGTCTCTGTCCTCTTTTCCATCCTTTTCTGCACTAAAATTGAAAGAACACTGCTGAAGGCTGAGGGGCCAGGAGGAGAAGTGGCTTAGAAACAAACCAACACAGTAAAACCCAAAAGCTTCTACTCCCAAATATTACACCAATGATCTCTAAATAACTTGCAGTATGAGGCAATTCCACCACTAAAAAATTCAGTAAAATAAACTAAATTGGGGAATTAGCAGGCCACACTTTGCATTTGGAAAGCATCTCAGAAACCTCTATAAAAATTCAAGTCAGGTCTCACAACTAACATAAAATGATCTTTAAAACCATAGTATCTAAACATCTGGAAGTAGATGCTGTGACAAACTATTTTTTTTAAATACACTAAAGAAATCAGTGTCTTGCCACCCTCTGAATATTTCAAACATGAGAAGCTAGTGAATTAATAAAATCAGTCAATGTTTGTACCGCATCAGTGCTAAAATCCTTACTATGGCAGTAAATTTTATGAGAAATAAAGACTCATTTCTAGGCTGTGTCACATTTTACTTAAACACACTTAGCTGGAAATGAAAACACACAGCAAGTGACAAAATTGCAAACAACACCAAGTTATTTGATGTAGCCAAGACCAAAAGGAATAGGGAAGGACCTGAGTGAGACCCAAGCAATTAGACTGTGATAAGAAGTAATAGTCAATGTTGCTAAATGCAAATAATACCTCTAAAGAGGAGAAAACTGCATATTATTCACACATCTTTCAAATTTATGAAATAACTCTCTTACCAAAGAAAGGGATCTAGATGGCAATAGGAACAGCTGAATGCTGAGCTCAGCTTACTGTGCAGCTGTGGCAAAAAAAAAAATAAATAAAACAACCACGATGTCAGAACACATGAGGAACAGGATGAAGCAATACAAAGACTGTGCTGAGCCCTCTATAATTCAGGGCTGGAATCAAACTCAGATTATTATGTGCAGTGCTGATCACCATCTCAAAGAGGGGGAAGAAATGGGAAAAAATGAAATGGGGAGGGTGAGTAAAATAAAGCTATGACCACGAGATCCCACTGTGCAATTTAGGAGGACGTACACAGACAGCTCTTGCAGGTTGGGTACTCATCTACCCTAAGGCTGTTCCCAGTGCCCCTATCTTCTCCACTGCATTTCAGGAAAAACAGACACCTGGATTTCCCCCCATGTCACTCCCTGTGAAGGTGTTTCTGTTGTTTCATGACTGGCCCACAAAAAGATCAATCTTGCATTGACTATAACTCCTGTGTATATTAAAGCTCATAGCTGGAAACATCTTTTGTTTTTGTCAGTGGTTCACTTCTCCCTTCTCTCTACTGTTGCTATTATTGAATTCCCTACTTCTGTTATGTAAAATAATTTGTGCTATTGTGTTCAGAGAATACAGCTAGCACAGTAGATACCACACAAAATAGGATGATATTGTATCACTTATCTGAAAATCTGTGCTTAAAGCAGAGGAGAAAGGAGGAGAGAGGGTGTCTGCAGGAACAGCAGGTTGGGGGTCTGTGAGGGGAGCTGGACTAGAGCAATGAGGTGGGCACAGCCTCGTGGTCCTGCACAGGCCACTGAGCAGCCCAGGGACATGGCATGTCTGTACTGCAGATCCTCGGTGCCCACCGTCCCTGGCCACGAGCACCAAGGAACAGATACAGGGAGCAAAAGGGGTCTTCCATCCCTCTCTTCCTCCACCAGGGAAACAGCCTGCAGCAGTGCAGGCTCCTGGCAGCTCAGAGGGTTGCCCAGATACTGGATCATGTTTTGTGTGTCTGAAAGAGGAGCTGTGCAGAAACTATAAAGCTCTCCTCCTCTTGGATGAAGGAAAGGATTTTGTAGCACATGGGTTTGCTTTGGCTAATTAAAAGCACGAGGCCATGCAAGGAAAGCAGCACTTTAATAGCTGAAAATAGCTGGAATTAAAACTAATCATGAGCATTTAGCATGCTACAGATAAAGATATTTGAAAGTGTTTCAGCCAGAGGCCTGTGGGCTGCCTTTGCACAGCTACAGGATAAAAGGTACAGAATCCCTCATTGATGCAACATCACATCCACCTTTCTGCTTGAGTGCTTTGCCACCTTCCCTGTGGGCTTAAGGGCCCTACCAGGGGGCACAGAAAGTACCAGGGCTTCACTCCTCAAGGACTAAATTTTATCTCCCACCTTGACACAAAGGCACCTCAATCCTGGGCAAAAGAATCTCCAGACTGTGCATCAACAGGACATGGAATGGGTATCTCCTTTGCAACATGGAGATGGACAAGCTCCTACAGCAACCCACCACATCAGACAGCCAAGAGCCACCACGTTGCTGAGGGAAGGTGTCTAATTCACCCTGATCCACCTCCCACCCCAGCCTGAAGCCATGACTTGTGCAGCAGCTCTCTCATTCTCCAAACCCTGTTCTGACATTGACCCAAAATGGGAAATCACTTGAAGCATGTGAAAGCTAATTGTTCATGGGCCACTGGTTGCACCAGCTGATTCATTACTGGGGCCTTTCCTCTCACAACATTAAGTCCTTGGCTCCATTGAAGACTCCCCCAAGTGTGGACAGAGCACATGTCTGAAACAAGGTTTTTATTAAATTTGAGGTTACATCAGGACAGTGCACTCTTTTCAGCTTCCTGTAAGTTTCCTACATCTCCATTTTTCTAGCATCCTCCAACAAACCCTAATAATGAATGATTTCTAACAAAACTCAGAAAGAGGACACAGATTACAGTTCTGAATGGCATCTCCCTACAAATTATCTGTTAGTCCTTTTGCTGATTTTTTCCTTATTTCTGAATATTCAAATTGCTTCAGAAATGCCCATTAATGAATTAATATTATATTTCAGCTACTGAGATGCAAAGATGTACAAGTGAATGATTCTAGCCCATAATCACACAGTCAAAACCAGCACTGGAAGTAAAAGAGCTTTTGAACAGGCTATTTTTGTGAACCTACAGCTCAGTGGCCTCACCAAGCCACGCAGGTGAGGACACCTGCTTGCATGAGGACAAGCATCCACTGTGTGAAGAAGTGCAAAGATCTGTCACTCCACAATGGGGCTTGGAATTTAAAGTACACATCAGAGTCTACATCAGTGGAGCACCACTTTTGCAGGCATGCTCTCTGCCCTTAACCACACTCAGCAAGGCCTAAGACTGCAGGAGGACTGAAATTATTTAAAGTGCCCTCCTGTGTGACAGATGGACAACATGACTGTTACTCTGCAGACCTAAGCAAGATTCCAGTGCTTTAGCAGTACCTGGAAGCACATGTTCAGTTATGAGGAGTACCTGGCCATAGAAACTCCAAGTGCTTTGTTTCTAATTGGCCTGATTTAATGGTACTAAATGATAGAAGCCAGATTGTCACTATTTCCCAATGAACAAGAGAAGTGGGGAGTTTTGTTTGCTTGTCCCTAAAACAGGCAAGTTTTTTTATTTTTACAAGCAGCAGTTTCCCTTGCAATAGTTTCCACCCAGTATCAAATCATCCCTTCATTTCTGATGAAAAGGTCAGCAGCTCCACCTTACCTTCAGAGCCCTTCCAGTCCCAGCAGGCTGTCTCTCCCACATGTCAAATTCATAGCAGAAATTATGAACCATATTCTTTTCCTTTAGGGCCTAAAAGGGGGACAGTCAGCTGTCAAGCAGGGTGATCCCCACTCAGATGCCACATCAGAGAGCTTGCTTTACAGCAAGGAAAGGTTCAGGAGTACATGTTATGCACAGCAGCAGAGGCAGCTAACAAAGAACATGGAAGACTGCATTTGCAGGACTTTCACCTTAACCTATCTAGGTTAAAAAAAGAATTTATTTCCCTTCATACTTCAACCCTTGCTAGAGGACGCATGGATCAGCTCTGGACCTGTCAGCACAAGAAAGACTTTGACAAACTGGATCAGGTTCAGTCTAGGGCCACCAAGGGCCTTAGGAGGCTGAAGGACTTGCCCTGCAAGGAGAGGCTGAGAGACTGGGGCTTGTTCAGCCTGGAGAGATCTGAGAGAACTTACAGCCCTCTATCCAGTACAAAGAGGAGATGGAGCCAGGCTTTTTACTGCAGTATGTAGTAGCCTTTACTGCAGAAGGATAAAAGGAAACAATAGTTTTTTAAAATAAATGGAAGCAAAAGATTCTTCCCTCGTTAGATGCAGCTATTAGTTAGTTATTAGTTATTAGTTAGTGCAGCTATTGCAGCCATTGCCCAGAGGGGTGGTGCAGACTCCACACACTGAGGTGTTCCAAACCCAATTGGACAAAGGCCTGCCTAAGTTCAATGCCCACCTTGCTTTAAGCAGGAGCTTGGACTCCTGAGGGACACAGTGAGGACCTCCAGTCTAAAGGATTCGATGATGGTTTTTTCCCCTCAAAACTACAGCACCAATTTCCATAATTTTTAATCCAATCCAGACATTCAAATACAGTGAACATCTCAATAGCTAACTAAAATGGAACAGCTCTGAAAAACAAAACCTGTTCCTTAATCTCACACACACACAAAAATCAATAGATATATCTGAGGGAATCTTCCCTCTCTTCATCCTACACAAAGGCAGTATCCCTTTGCCCTCTACAGAGAGCATCCTTTCCTGAGGACAGATACACTATTTGATCTTTCATTCTTGTTTATTGTGTTACAGCTCTACAGCTACCCTTACTCTATGATTTGACAGCCTTGTTCTCTTGCCAGAGAAGGAAGAAGTTTCTCTGCTATGACATGAAGAGATGTCACTTTTGTGTTCCTGTCATTTTCCCCAGATGCACATCACTCTCCCAGTCTGAGGGAATGTGCATATTCATACAAAGTTGGAAATGAATATGCCTGAATCAGCCCCTAGACTGGGCATGCATACACAGCCTTGTGCTAACACACCCACCCACTCAAAGATTAACTAAATTTTGACCTGATTGCATCCAATTAACCTCAATTTCTCACTTTCTTGCAAAGCAGTTTCCTTCACAAGCCTGTTGGCCTTTACCTCATGGCTATATTGTAAGTGTGATGCCCTAGAAAAATGCAATGCAATGAGAGAAAAATAAAGTAGAGAGCATAAATGGAAGGAAAACGAGATAGAAGAAGCAGGAAGATGTGTAAATAGAACAAAGAAAAAGGAAAAAAAGTGAAGAGAAATCAAAGCTAAATAAGGCACAGAAGCAAAGTATGTAAATGCGGTAAAAGTCATGGGGGCTCAGTGGATCAAAGAAGAGGTACAGAAATATATTTGGACTAAGAGGAAAAGGCTCCAGTCTGAGGGGCGGGGGAGACAACACAAAGCCAAACCCACAGAGCTAATTAGAAAGCCCATTAGAGAAAGCTACAAGCTACAATCAACACAGATGGAGTTCCTTGAGCCCATCACTCCCCAGTGCTTCCCAGACAGCTGCCAGTCTCCTTCATTGCAGGTGCATCCTGGGCACAGCAGATCCAGCATGAGCTGGGACATCACATCCCATGGTGACAGAGCAGAAAGAATGGGGGCAGATGAAGATGGAAAGAGAGCAAACCAGAAATGGTATTAATGAGACAAAGCCCATTTATCAAACAAAGCAGGAAAGAAATAGAGACTTATTTTTGGATAGTGCTTGATAGTGCTTCTGAAGTGAGTAACCCTGCCCTCTCCCCGCTTGGTCCTCTAGCCCACCTCCCTCCCTCAGTTCACTGCTCTATTTTGGGTATAATTACACACTGCACAGGGACAGAGCACACCAATATCTTCCCTGGTGCAGAAATCAAACTCCTCTGTTTTACCTTTCCCCCTTTTCATTTCACACAGACTTATTAAAAGAAGGAAAATAAAATAATTTTGTTTCTCAGATTAACCAGAACACCATTTGGTTTTCCCCCTCTTCAATCAGGCCTCTGTTCCTCAGTGTCAATGCAGCTCTGTCAATCATGAGTAAAGGTTTTATGAGGTCATTTTCCTTAGCTCCTTTTTAAAGAGGATATAAACTGAAAGGAGAAAAGTATGAACAACTACAAAATAATAAAAAAAAGGGAAACCAAGAAGTCAAGAAGGGGGAAAGGCCATATTGATTTTTTTCTGTAACAAAACAAAGTATCTCACCCAGATTCTAGAAGCCTTTTCTACTGCTCTGGACATGTCTCCCCCAATACCATGGAGTCCACCTGACAAGCCCAGGTAGTCAATCTTGGTGCAAAGCAAGGTGTGCCAGGTCTGGTGCATATCCTTGGCCACTGAGGTGGGAGGTGGCAGCAGGGAGAGACCTGCAGGCAGTGACACAGCAGAGAACACGGGGCTAGAGGAGCCCATTCCATACAGAGACCACCTCACATCAAGAGACCAGCATCCCCCCTACAGCCCTGGGCTGCCTCCTGCAAGAGGTGCAAACCCCATTTGGAGACAACCTGATGAAGAGAGGAAAGCACCGGTTTTGGGGACAGCACAAAACAAATCCTACCAGCAGGCTAAAATAAATTACCTCCTTCCAAGTTACAGGTCGGAAGTGACCCGCACAAGATTAAAGAGAAGCTGGCACCACCACAAAAGAGCTCTGCTGATGGTAGCCAGGACAGACCCGCAGTTTCTACATAGTTCTTGTCACAAAATAAAGCCTTTCTTTGCCCAGCCATCGAGCTCCAAAGCATTCCTCTGCTGCCCGAGACCTTGCAATTAGCACTACTAATTGTTTGCACAACTGCAGTGCTTACATGTCCTGGTCTAGTCAGGGCCCATATCCCAGATGCTACACAAAGGAAAAAAAGAGATGATGCCTTCCCTCCACCACAAACCACCAAGCAAATCTCAGCAGAAATATGAAATTGGGGTGGAGGGGGTGGGTGTTCCTCTGCAACCTTTAAGAGCAGGCAATGCAATCCCTCCTAGCAGCAGGCTCCCAGCAAAGGAGGCATGCACGGCTTTCAGATGAAGGGGAGGATGACAAAACAAGGCACAGGGCAGAGACAGATGTCAAGGCAAGAAGCCTCTTTTGTGTGGAGAGGTACTGGTGTGGGACCTTTCTCCTTTATTCTTCATCAATGGAAAGATGAATCAGTAGATGCATATGACAGACTTAAAGCTCAAATATGTCAGTTTGAGGAAATATGGTTCTTTAGTGAAGAGATTAGACTCATACACAGAATACAAAAGGACTAAGCAAATCACAGATTCATGTGGAAAGCTGATTTAACCTTAACCCAAGCCACAGAAATTTTGAGAAAAAAATCCATTAAATGCAAATTCATTTTACAATTAAATGCAAATTTAGGCTCGAGACAGCAGAAGCAGCTATTCCAGGTGACATCACTGGGAAAAGAGACAAAAAAATCCCCAGAGCCAAAAGACACAGAAAACTAAAGCAATCACAGATCAAACTAGAATTACAAAGGACCAACTCCACACCTCATCACAGCCAAAAGATCCTCTTCTGCACCTGTAACAACCTTTATACAAACAGAAAAACAAAACCAGAAAACACTTAGCATTTAGTCAATTACATCATCAGTGCTTACACACAAGAAATATTTTCTCCAAGTTACATTACAGCTACACACAAGACTTCCTGCATGCTTGGTCAGCACTGGGAAAGTGATCCACATTTTGGTAACTGTGGTGACCACAGTACAAACTGCTGCAGGAGTTGGACTTCCACAATCCTTGTGGGTCCCTTTCAGCTCAGGATGTTCTATGATGCTGTGATTGCAGCTACAGCTGAATAGAGCCAGAACTCTATCTTGTTATGCCAGACACTGGTGCTCTGAGCAGCATTAATCATTGAAAGTAAATAGCATATCTAAGGAAAATGCACAGAAATTGTAAGGCAAGGCATACTGCTTATTCAAGAGTTGAAGTTTGTGTGCAAGTAATATTTTCACATTGGTCACAGAGGAAAAAATTAGCAGGAGCACTTGGTGACAACTTTCCATACAGTGCACACAGATCAATGTACCTGGACACCTGTGTCACTGCAGTACCAGACACGGGGACATGGGCTGCAGGTCTCCTCTGGTACTGCATGGCTGCCTGCAAGGCCCTGCAGAGAGACACGGGGCTCCTCTGTGGAGTTACCCTTCCTTCATGGACTGCATTAAGATGGAGGCTAATCACCACCCTGTCACTCATATGGGATTGGAAAACAAACTCCAAGCCAGAGAAAGAGGAGGTGGGAGCAGACTTCAGGCTTGGAGGTCAGCTGTCAGATGCATTTCAGAGGCAGAGCCTCTAGAAAAAGTAGCTTTAAAAATTTTTCTGAAGAAGATTTCATCTCTGTTGTGTACAAATACTCATCTTCCAAGCTGCATGGATAGCTGAGGGATGAGGGTTTCCCCTCTGCTGACATTAAATCAGATGTGTAGCAGACTCCCAAGGCACAGGAGCTCTGCAGGGAGCAGGGGCTCCCTTGCATGCATGTGTTCCAAGGCTGAGCAGCCACATGGAGTCCCTGCTGATTGACAAACTGAGTGCACACAGTAGGATTTCTGCTGCAAAGTCCTTTGCATGGTCTTTTAAATCCATGTGGTCTCCTTGAAGTAGCTTTGCTTTGATACCTCTGCTTCTCTGCCAGCAGGGACTCAAGTAGGACCAAGGGATTCAAGAGTTGGATGGTACAGACACCTAAGAACTTTCCTCAAGGAGACAGAGCTAAAAATTTCATTTCTCCCAGCATGCAAAAACTGTAGTAGCATAGAAAGTCTGAAGAGTTGTAAAAAAAGTAAAGCTTCCTGTAAAGCTAGTTTATGTCTGTTACTGAAAGTGTGAACACTGCCTGAGAAAACCCACTGCTGAAGAGAAAAGCCAAGTTCCCAAGAGACACAGGACATTATATATGCAGGTGCATACAAGCATTTTGGCAAAAAGCAAGGATTAAGCTTAAATTAATGATCGTGCACATTGTTTGGATGTCATATGAGAGCTCTCTAACTGGCTTTAAATCTCCTCTTCAGGTCTTGCAAAGACTAACTACTTAGATCACTACAGAATTACAAATTATTGCATTTTAATTATTAAATAATGCATTTCTAATTAGGGTAATCCATTAAAGGAACAATTAGTGTACAGGGCCTAATTCTCCCTGTTTTATTTCACTTCTCCTGGATTCTGCCATGAAGATGACATAACAAGTGGTAAAGAGCACCCTACAGACAAGCTTTGCTACAAATACACATGCATTAACAAGTAAATGCATTAAAAGCACTCTTATAATAGAAAAAATCCATTTGCTCTCCACAGCTGAGATTCATGAGATGACACAGCTTTCAGCAAGCCACACAACAGCTCAACTCCAAACCACATCACAGATTTCCCAAGACAAGATTCCTGCTGTTCTCCAAGGTCACTCAACCCCACCTTTTGAGATAAAGGTCACAGCTATTAAAGTATTCTACCACAGTAACAAATCTCAGAGGCTCTCCCTAATCAGGCTTCACTTATCCATCTATCTTCACACTACAGGGTGGCAAAAATTTTCTGGTCCCAGGAGGTGCTGAATATTTACGTGTTGAGGGAAAGAGAATTATAGGGAAAAACTGGATGGCCACTCACATGTCTCATTAGGTGCTGAAAACCTCAGCCTGCTGGCATAGGTGCTCTCTGGTGCTGCAATAGTCACATGCAGGCTTTTCAATCTTGCCATGTGTTCAACTCAAGTGACCCACACACAAAATCCATAAACTATGGGCTGATCACAACTGCACTCACCCATGCAAGAAACAAAGTGAAGAGGTGGATCCTCCACATAATAAACTTATGTGCAGGGTTTGCATGTATACATGAAAGCAGCTTTATTAATGGTTACATGTGCACAGAAAAGCTAATATGAATGGACATATATTCATATGCAAAGCTTTAAAAGCATACATTTCACATCTGCTGGAGCATCCAGCAGCACTTTGATTCGGGAAACAATATGGGCATTCCTTTGTGCTGTTCTCTGCAGGGCAAACAGTTCATCTCTGCGCATAAATCACAATTCATCTTCATTTTGAAAGCCCAGCTAAGGACAAACACACACACACATAAGCTCCTGATGAAATACAGACAGATACCACAGAGAAGAATTCTTTACCTATGTCCAGCCAGAAGTCAAACAACAGCCAAGCTCTGGATCATTCCCCTTTTATAGAAAATTTGACTAGCAGTGAACAAAGACAGCTTAAAACAAAATAAAGGCTATGGGAGACACAGCCATACCAGAACCTAATCTGCAAAGATTTGTGAGTGTGATAAAAAAATGAATGAAAAAAATGCACGTCTTCTATTAAACAATAGAAACACTCCAGAAAAGTGCTGAAACTTGGCCTGCCTCCAGCACTGGTTTGAGGGATGTAGAACAGTTAAACACACTGGTCTACAGGCTAGCTGTAAACTGTAATTTTAAAAAGTCAGCTGTAATGCCAGCACCATCTACCTCTTTCCCTCCCTGCTCCCAAAACAACCCCAAAGAAAGGTTCAGAAAGCATTTTGTTCCCTCAAGAGGAGCAGCCAGTTGCACTTGGATTGCAATCTCGACACAGAGCTAAGAGAAAACACATCCAGGTGTTTTGTAACCTTGCTTTCAAGCACAGTATCATATAGCAGAGAGAAAGAAAGATTTAACTAGCTGAAAACCTTTTGAAAGGTTGTATGCCCTTTAGCTTAGTTTATTTTATGCTTACCTTTTAATACAGAATAATAAACTCCTTGATCTAAAATTACAATCTCATAAATATCAAACAGATGGCTGTGAGCTCCTCTTAAGAGCATGCTTTGAAACAGCACCTAGACTACAATATACAATGCCAAAGCTGAAAAGATGATGGAGCTTCTTTCACCTAACAGATCCACTTTGCTTTTCTAAAAATTACTATGTTGTGATGCATGGGAGGTAGCAAAAAATTGCCCTTTATTTCCAGGTAGAATACAAACAGAGAAAACTCTGTCAAGGGAGGTGATTGTCCTCCTCTGCCCTGCTTTCATGAGAAACTCCCTGGAGTTCTGTGTCCAGCTCTGGGCCCCCAGCAATGGAACATGGACCTGGTGGATCAAGTCCAGAGGAGTGACAAAGATGATCAGGGGGCTGCCCCAACTCTCCTGTTAGGAAGGGCTGAGAGAGCTGGGGTTGTTCAGTGGAGAGAAGAGAAGGCTCTGGGGACATCTCATTGCAGCCTTTCAGTCCCTGAGAAGGGGCTTAGAAGAGAGCTGGGGATGGACTTTTTACAAGGGCACGTAGCAACTGAACAAGAGTGAATGGCTGCAAATGAAAAGAAGGTACATTTAGATTAGAAAATAGAAGAAAGTTTGTACTACGAGCATAAAGACACTGGCATAGGCTGTCCAAAGAACTGGTAGATGCCTGATCCCTGGAAGTGTTCAAAGCCAGGCTGGATGGGGCTCTGAGCAACCTGGTCTAGTGGAAGGTGTTCATGCACATGACAGGAGGGTTGGAACTAAATGTTCTTTAAGGTCCCTTCCAAGCCAAGCCATTCTGTGATTTTATGAAAAAGCTGAGCACACCCACATCAGCAATTGCTTCAGAGTGACATCTGTCAGTATGGAGGTAACAGCAGTCTAGCTGCTCGCACAGGTAGAGCAAGAGCACTTTCCCACCAACACTTGGACTTGCAGTTCTCATGCAAGTGTTACAACTGGCTGTCTCAGCTTTCATTAGAAAACCTGCTGCCTCAAAGGATGTCTCTCCCCCCAAGCAATTTCAGCAAATAGTCTTGAAAACTGGCACCATTACAACAGAAGAACCAGAACTGCACATTCATTCTCCAAAGCTAAAGGTATTTTTTAGTGTTTACTGCTTGTGTGTGTGCATTACACTACTCAGAGATGACAGCACTCACATAAGCAGCTTTTCACAGCTTTGGGGAGGACCAAAACCTGTCCTTGCCTTGTTATTGCTCAGTTCTAAGACTTTTCATACAGAACCTATGCACACCCCACACTTGTCCTCTGAAGCAGAGGGAAGCTGTGACCACACCAGCAGAGCACTGAGCACAGGGAAACACTCAATGTGCTTTGTTGCTTTATTTCAGGGCCACAGGTAATGCCACTCCAGAGTGCAGATGATCAGAGTTTGTGCTCACATCCAAAGGATGGCAGTCACAGCCTCAGAAAAGCAGCTGTCTCTCACATCCGGATGTGCAGCATTTCAAGCCAAATGACAAAGAAATGCCTTGTTTTGCATAAGCAGCAGTTAGCAGCCTCCCAGAGATGGCTTACAGCAGATGCAACTTGGCCACTGACAGAAGAGATCAGTGAGAGGAACATTCTCACAGAAAGCAAGGCAGATTACTTGAGCAACACTGAGGAAGAGGCACTTTCTTAAATGCATAGTGGTCACTCCTGCCTTGGAAACAAAATGCAGGTAACAAAGTGACTTAATTTTCCAATGGAAAGGAAAGCTCAAACAGCATACTAGATCATTTACTGCAAACAGAAACACAGGAGACTAATTATTAGCTGAGAAGTTTTCTAATTACACTAAACCACATTCATTTCACCTTTTTACTTCCTCATCAAGATGCACACAGAGAACCAGACATCCCATTGGACAGCAAATGCATACGACTAAAAGAAGATAAAACTGACAATAACGAGCTGTATCTATCTCTGCTGGATCCTAGAAACACACCAATGGAAAGATTAGATTTCCCATCACAGATGCCAATAAGTAGACAAACAAGTACTTTTATCCCCCACAAGACATCAGTTATCCAAATCCAAGCAAACCCCAGACTTGCAAACACAGCTGGGCGAGAGGCAAAATAAACCAAAATTTTACTATAACATACAAAACTATCATTTAGACAATCAGCCAGTGTGGCTGAGATCAAACGTTACAGCTGGAAGTCAAAAAGCAAAGCTACTAGCCCTGCTAGCTATGCAATTATGTGCTGCAGAGGGCAGCAGGACAGAAAAATAAAGAAAAATCTTTACTTTTACTTGACATTAAATCAGAACACTGATTACAGAAAAAAAAATTTAACCACTCCAATTCTGAAATCTGGCTCCATGGGGCTCCTTTCCACTTGTTCAGCATTTGGACTTCTCCCTGTATTTGGTTCTTGTTCATGCCACTTTTGTAAAGCAGGGCAGCTATTTTGGCAGCCAGGAGTAGCAAATCTTGGCAGCCAGGCATCATCAAGAACAGGTGTCTGGCTGCTGTCATACCCTGCAGATGACCTGCTCTGTTATGAGCCAGAACTTACTGCAGAGCCTGGATATTCAGGGCTTACAGCAATCATTGCAGGCCCTGCAATGTGGTGTTGTGCTTGTTGCCCCACATAATCCTTTTCTGTGAAAAGGAGACTCTTTTCATGGCAAAGCTTCCATGAAATTAAGAAGACTACTTTCTGTTGAAAGACAGTTGTGATGAGAAACTCTCTGAAAGAGATCAAAACACAAAGACACAAAAGAGCAAATAACTAATATTTACCTGAAATACCCAAGACAAAGCAGACAGAAGTTCAAACAGGTACACAGACCAAAATGGAATTCCTTCAGTGGAACCATATTTCCCACATGGGAAATTTCCCAAATATTCCCTGTATGGGAAAAGCAGAATATTTTCATATTTCCCTGCTTGCAAAACTGACAAGAGTTTAAAATGGGTGTTTGGCTCCAAAACAATAATTGATGGATGCTCTCACCAAGTGCCAAGGCAAAATCCCAGTGATCAGCTATCCCTGAGGATGCTGCAACTCCCAGCCCTGCTGAAATTCAGCAAGAGCTACACAGCCAAGAGTCTCACCACTGTAATCTGAGGGAGCAGCTGCCATGGCACCACATGATTCATTCCAGTCTGGTGTGAAGCACCATCAAGGGTGGTTAAGCATTGGAACAGAATGCCCAGGGAAGTGGTAGAATAACCTCCCCTGGAAGTGCCCAAGAAGTAACTGGACTTGGCACCGAGTGCTGTTGTTTAATTGACATGATGGTGGTTTGGTCAAAGGCTGGACTTGGTGGTCTTTTTCAAATGTCATTATTCTACGATTCTAAGATTAGTCATTTCAAGCATGCGGTCACTAATTCAGTCATTTTCATTATGCACTGCAGACCAGAAATCCCAAGTACAGCTTGACTGACAGCTCACTTCTGCATCTAAGGCACTTTGAATAGAGCAAGTGCCACACTCCACAGACTCTGACAATTACTAATCCCATGTACTTCTAATTAGGATTTCAAAATTACTGAATGCTTCTGATTTCAATCTGTGCCCACTTCTATCTCCTCTGTATAAGCCGAGAGCCAAGAAAAGCCCTTTCCTCCCAAGAGCATTGTAAAGATAAATTAATGTTTGTGAAGCACTTGGGTTCTATAGCAATGAGCACTCATACTACTGTGATAAAAAAATAAAAAGGACTATGAGGAAATCAATAATCCTATCTCCAGAGCAGGACTTACACAGTGTGTTGTCAATAAGGCCCAGAGCCAGGCATTGAACAAACACAGGAGAACACAGTGTAATCTGGCTGCTCACTAAGTGAACACCATCCTTCAAGCACCTGACAGAAGTAGGAGAACAATGGGAAAAAACATGGTCTGTGAAAACATAAGAAAAGGCACCAACCAACTTATTTAATGCTGCCCCTTTGAACAGCAGAGGACTTGGTTCTGACACAGTTCCTTATGTTTCCATCCGCCTCTCCTTCTATTCCTTAAGGAGGCCCTAACTAGACACCAAGTGGTAAAGCACAATTATTTTTATTTTCAGGTGAGCAAGAAATATAGATACGTCCAGAAACACACCTAAGGTCAGCCTCAGAGAGTTTGGCTGATTTCAGTCTTAAATTTTCACAACAGAACAGCTATCCTTGGTTTTGGCTGGAATAGAGTTAATTTTCTTCCTAGTAGCTGGTACAGTGCTGTTTTGGATTAAGCACAGAATCCTGTTAATAACACAACAATGTTTCTGTGGTTGCTAGGTATTGTCTTACCCTGAATCAAGGACTTTTCTGTTTTCTATGCTCTGTGCCAGTGAGGAGCTTCACAAGAATCTGGGAGAGAGCATGGCCAGAACAGCTGGTCTGACTGGACAAAGCAAAATTCCATGCCATAGAACACCTTGTCCAATATATAAACTGCAGAGAGTTCCTCAGAAGCCACCAGCTGCTGGTCAGGAGCAGGCAAGGGATTTGTCAGGGAGCGATGAGCAACTGTACTGTGCACCCCATTTTTCTGTCAGGTGTTATTCCTCGCTCTCCTTCTCATTACAATTATTATTATTATCATTAGCAGTATTAGTATTGTTATTTTACTTTGTTTCAATTATTAACTGCTCTTATCTCAGCCCACAAGTTCTGTCTCTTCTCACTGGGGTTGGGGCAGAACGAGTGAGCAGCTGCATGGTACTTGGTTGCCAGGTGGGATTTAGCCACAACAGCAGCTCATGGTCTAGTCAGATCCTTGTCAGAAAGACCAGGCTTGAGGATACAAAAGCTGTAATGACAATGCTTTCTGCATCCTGATTCAGGAGAAAATGGAAAAGTGTTCAAACATTAATACTGACGTTCTAATAACAGTTATAGGAGAAGGAACAGCTGAGCACCCGTAGTTGTTTTCTTTCTGTGGAAAAGTATCCTCACAGCAATTTAAAGTGGCATTTCCAGACAAAACTGGCGCCATAAATTCAGTGCTCAAGTCCAGTGAACCCAAAATTTAGTGCTGCAACTCTTGCCTAAGCTAAATTGACAAACCTAGAAAGTCTTACTCCCTGGAAAGAGTAGTCCAGATTTTGCTGGACTTCTATTGCTTCAGCCAGAGTTATTTTTTATATCATTAATAAAATTAAGAGGAGGAAACAAACAAAAAAATGAAAAGATACTTCCTCTTGTCCTAAGGTTAAATATCAAGCACTCTCAACAGGGTTAAATTACAGCAAGTCTGTACATGCCATGAGATACCCATTCACCAAGCAGAACAGCAAATTAGGAGAGTGCCAACAGCCACCACACATTGGATTAATGACAAGAAACAACATCTTTATATGATAAGATCCAGTGCGTCTAGCACTGTAAACTGCAAGGAAAAATTGAAACATGTACAAAAAAGCTGAAATGCTTCCAATTTTTCTTGCATTTTTTAAGTCTTGTGCACACTGGGACACCTCTTCCTGCCAAGGCAAAGAATAGAGAGGATCTGGGGAGTGAAGGCAGAGAAAAGGCAACAGCAGAAAGAGCTCAGGAGTTAGAGAAAGATCTCTATGCCTGAGAAGCAGCTGCACATTCACACACACACAGCTCCACTGACAGCCTCATCACCTCCTAGAAACCAGCACCAGGGCACAAAGCCTGACTGCCAGCACTCAAAATGCCAGCCTCATCCCTGATGAGAGCACCCCATGAGGACAGGATGCCATTACTGATGAGCACAGAGATGGTGCACTCTGGCTGATAGCAGTCCAGGAGAGCAGGACAACAATCAAATGATACGTGTTCATTACACATAATGGGATAATGGCAGATAGCTCTCTCTCACACACACCCAACTCAGATTCCCCTCACATCCCTTCAGCCAGGAGACAGGGAGCCCATGGGAAGGTAGGGATGCAGTCTAAGTTGGTAAATCTGGCTCCCATTCTAGTCATTGGCAAGGTACTGACATTTCCCCATGGGCTTCCACCTCCACATCTGAGCCCCAGTGAAAAGCCTGTCAAACTGAGAAATCAACTCTCACACAAATAAACCCAGTCCTAGGGGATGGGGCTCTCTGAAGTGACTTGGGACTACCAGCACAGTGCTTACCTGAGTTCAAGGGCCACTGCAATGCCAAGGTGCTTTGGATACACACTCCAGCCTGCAGATGCTCCACCATGAGGTTGCCCCTTTGCTACTCAAGCAGCTCCTGTTAGCAGTTGTCCCTAGTGTGCTCATGCAGAACAGGTCTGCACAGGCTGGAGACATCTGGGGCTCCAGGAGAGCAGAGAGAACAAGGACCAGCTCCTGGAAACATCTAGAGCTCTCTGCCTCTCAGGTGAGCTGGCCAATCACACAGGTAAACTCTGCTGAAGGTGGATAGAAAACCATCCTGCAGAGCTAGAAAACCATCATCAGCCCTCCTGCCGGTTTCACATCCTGCTGACCAGTTCCTGTTGCACATTTTGGAAATACAGGTCTGTCTCCAGGCCCCAAGCAGCTTTAATCCATGCATATTCCAGGTTGTTTATCTTCTGCTCTTATCGTCAAACCCTCTCTCTCCTTTTGACACGCAATGTTTTCCTGTCCCTCTGCTACACAAACTGCCCTTGTGCACCAGGACCCGGAGGATGAGATGCATGGGAAGAGCCAGTGCAGGAGCAAAAGGCTCACTACTGCAACATCTCTGAGCATCACCTGCCACACTGGGGAAAGCTTCTGAGCCCCATCAATTCCATTAAAATAGAGCTGAGGTTTTCAAGACTGCTTTTTCTATGCCACCAAAGTTCAGAGCTAACTTAAGTTATATAGGGAGCCTGGAGGGCCCAGCTCCCAAGCCAGGGAACACCAGATATCCAGCTCCCCCAGGGTGCTACAGCTGCACTCCGTAAACTTCGAATCCCTTCCTGGTATCCACCAAGCAGCACTTCTCACCACTGCTCCAAGGGAAAGCAGAAATGTCAACTGAGGTTGCAGTGCATCAGTGAGGGGTGGGAAAAAATAGCATCAGGTAAAGGAGAACTGTAAGAGACAAAGAAGAAAGCACCCTGGGGAGGTGATGTGAAGAGATTAGAGAGATAGAAGCAGACATACTTAATAAGGCAAGAGCTATCAAGGTGATAAAACATTAGATAGGGACCGGACCAAGGTGCCTAAAACATAAAACAGATGGAGAGAGTGGTTTGGGAAGAAGGCAAACACATTTATATTCTACTACAGGAGACTTCAAGGTAATGTTGCACATACACCTGAGTGCTTTCCCTACAAACCCCCCCTCTCTGAGGAGCACAATATTCATCCTTCCTCCTCTTTTAATCAGGGCTCTTTCACAGAGTCTCATCTTGCCTTCTACCCAGACAGGGATAACCCACAAGGGAGAGCTCAGCTGGATGATAAATAAATGAACCAGTGTCCCTACCCACTGCCCATCAGGCTGCACCACCCGCTGGCAAGTCAACACCTCTGGAACTCCTTCCATGTTGTCAACAGCTGCTGAACAATCATTATCACCTCCTAAATTCTAGCCCAGTGCTAAGCAGAATTTTTACAACTTGTCATTTTCTTTAAGCAACCTCTTAGGCAAATTAGGTACTTTATCCGATTTGAATTAATCCCTCCCTTGAACATCTGTCCTGCCCTCAACCTAAATTCTCTTCAAAACTCCTAACATCAGCTATATCCAAATATTTTTTACATTTTCCCTTTGGACTTCTCCAAGTGTACAGGATGCTTCTTCTAAGAAGGAGGAGTGGGTTCACTGATGATCCACCCCTCCAAAGCCTTGATCACCTTTGTCTCAATTAGCATTGGGCTGTGTTACTCTCACTATAACACCTGTGAACAAGGACCAGCTCCTGAGGATTGAAAGCAGGCTTTACCAAGGCTAGCAGCATTTATTCATCATAGTCATTAAGAAGTTAAACAACACTCCTGCCTGACCCTGAGTCCTTTACAGGTTTGTTTCTTGGATGCCCATCAAAGCTTGTGTTCATCCATCCCATTGCCTTCATTCCAGACTACTTCATGCTTGCAGTATTTTATTAGGTGCAGTCCTGAACAGTAAGCATGACTTTAGAAAACAGCTTAGTCTTAAAACCTCAAATTATGCTGACTCTAAAGAAAGAGGCTTGGGAACAGCACCCATAGCTAAAACCATTATAAAAGAAATGTTGGGTTGGGAAGACAGGAGGACATCATAAAATAACACAAGTTACTTTGAACATGATTTTAAAGAAATGTTAGAAGTAAGCGATTCTCTCACACAAACACCCATCCAATGGCAAAAGAAAACCAGTTCCATTTAAGTCACCTGCATTTCTTGCTGGCATATATTGGTGTTATGACTAAATCATAACTCCAACATGTGGGAGCTTGAGCTGTTGCGAGAGTACAGAAAACACTGAAGATCTCAAAGTCACAAATAAGAAATGCAGTAATTATGCAACAGGTCTGTGCCTTTGTGCAGTGGAACAAAAACTTCTGCCCAGGCAGTGCATTTCTTCAGCAGCCTCAGGCTGCTGGATTGCCTGTGTACTTGATTGCTGTGCAGATTTGTCCTCAAATGAGCCTCAAGACTTGGCTGAGCCTTCAACAAGAAAATAAGTTGGTCTAGACCTTTCTTTATAATCAGGGACTGTAACTATCACAGCCTAGAAGGAAAAGGCCACCATAATTAAATGCTTAGACCAAAGGCTCATATACACTAAAAGAGAGGGAGATGACAAACAAAGCAAGCCTTGAAGTAGAATTCTGTATACAGGTTAATCAGAGCCAGGCTAATGTGCCCAACCAAGTGTCCCCCACTTGGAGGGTATTCCAGCCTCTCAAAGCAAGCAGTTCATCTCTGTTGCATCTATTTTCCCAGTCTCTTGGTGGGAGAGCTCTTACTCCTGATCTGCTTTCAGTGGAGGGATGGAGGATGGGACGCCACAGAGCCTGGACAGGGACACTTGTCCAGCCTGGTCCCTCAGTGCTCTAAGCAGCAGGTAAAAACATGGAGTGGGCACCACCAGGTGCTGAGATTGTGCTCTCCAACCTCACACACTTACTGATCATGAGCAAGAAGTCTCTACCAAGAGGTGTTGAGTAGAGCAGATCCTGTTTCCTTCAGAGCTGGAGGTCCCATGTCCCCCTAAATGGGAACACCCATCAAAAGGACAAGTGTCTTGAAAAAAAAAGGGGAAGGGGGGGGATAGCAGATGGTAATAAGAATTAAGCAGAAGGGATTTTTAAAAACAAAACCAAACCCACAATTGACCTAAGAGTTTACAGACTCCCAGCCCACACAAGTCAAGGAGCATCAGAATAATATAACAAAAAGAACTAAAAATGAGCATCTCAAGTTGGACCAAACATCTGCCCAGACTGGGCAGCAACACAGCTGCCCAGAGAAGTGTGTAAAAATGGGATGAGCAGACACAATACTTCCCTTAGGCACTCTTCCAGCTGCCAACCACTCTCAGCTCAAGGACTTCCTGAGCCAAGACTGGTTTCTATATTTTTCACTCCTCCTTCATGGATTCCTCCTAATGAGGGAGGAATGAGAACAGCCAAAGAGAATAACAACATTTGAGGAGAGCTAAGGTAATGCTGACTATCAGTCTTGATACAGGATTATGGAGAGACAGCATCAACATGCAGGCTTCCCATGCCTAATCTACTCAGATATGAACTCCATACTGCTCTTGCAAATTCAGATACATATTTCATATTTTTGGAAGAAATCAGATTAAATGCTACTGTCTTGTACTGTGGCTGTTTTATGACTAGCCTTAACCACATATTTCAGTACCTAGGAACATTTACAAAAATGATGGGGGAAAAACCCAAAAGGTTTTCTGAACATTTTCTCTCTGTGAATACCAAAGGGTGAAAAAAAACCAGCTCAGGTTTATTGGAAGCCATCAATCCTAGGAAGGGATGCTAGTTTTTTATGAAAGCATGTTATTTTGTCATCTGAGGTAACATTTACTTTTTGTTCACTCCTTCACATTTATTAATTCATGCTGGTATAGACCTGTGGCACATCCTGCCTTTAAATACAATTGCAATTGCCTGTGTCCTGTGATATTTTCTGATGCCAGACAGAGAGCAATCAAGAAAACCTGGAGACCGGCCCCAGGCTCACTTGCTTCATGAACTGTGTCGAATGTACTTCATGTTTTTCCTTCCATTATTGCCCCACTCAAAAAAACCCTCAAATCAAAAAACTAACATGGACCTGCTAACCTGTCACCTGCAGAACTCAGCTGGATCAGCAGCAGGAACAGACAATTCCACCATCTTAGAAAAAATCAGGCATGGTTCACAGGGAGAAGGCAAAGAATGGCCAGAACACACCGTGCACAGGAGGATCACAAAAGAAAGATGCAGTACCTGCTCCTCCTAAATGAGGTCTCCAGAGATGAAACATTCAGAATTAAGTCTGGAATCCTTTCTACATTTAAAATCTATATCTGCTACAGGTGTTGAGATTTTTTTTTTAACATAACCAAAGCCTGATCTAAATTACTAAGTGAATTTAATACTGGATTTACAGGGCATGGGGAAAGAACACAGGAGTTATTTGGACATGGTTTTCTCTCCTTCTAGATTCAGCTCTCAAACTAGGTCATGGTTATTACACACATCCAGTCAAAAGGTAACAGCTCTCTGTGTTCATGGTGGGAAGTGGGAAAAGCAAAGGGTGATGGAATTGCATAGTGGTATTTGTATATAGGTGGAATGCAGGACAGTGGTACAAAACCTCATGAGCTGAGACAGTTGAGCTTTCTGATTTCTCTTGGGCTCTGCCATTCTCTGGATCCTCAGACACTCAGTGACATTCATTACACTTCAAGTTTTGCCTTTGTCAGCCAACATGAGATAAGGGCAGAAATCCTTGTGGATACTTTTACAACCAGGTTCTGTTCGTGCATCACCTCAGTTGAGCTCAAGGCTTCACTGAACTGAGATGCAGGGCAAGTCATCCCACTGCCAAGAGCAGATGTCAAAAGACCAGGCACCAAGTGGAAGAAGAAAAGGCTTTATAGGATCAAGGAAGACACATTTGTGTCCAAAGGGGACACATCTAAAGGGGACAGAGCTACACCCTACCCCAGCAGTAGGAGAGGGGAGCAAGATCCAGCTGGACTGAAGTTGGTAACTGTGTGACAGCTGCTGTGGGTCTGGGGAATAGGGAAAAGAGGAGGAAGAATGTGAGGAAATATAAAGAAAAAGCAAACTGAAACCTCAAAGGTTGACGAAACCTGGACTTGTGTGCAGCATAACTGGACATCTCACATATGGAGAAAGTAAGATGCTAGACTGACTCGAGATGGAAGGGACCTTAAATATTATCTGGTTCCAGTTGCCCTCCCTCCCACAAATGCTACCCACTAGACTAGGTTGCCCAGGACCCCAGAGAAAAGAGGAGAGATGTAAAGAAGAGAGCTATGTGTTGTCAGATTTTATTATTATTATTTCTTTTTATCAGCCAAGATTTTCTTGTCCCTCCTACCCAGAATCTCACAACCACTGAGAAGATAGTTTGATGGAGCATCTTAAATATTTCATGAAGCCTTCAGGCTTGCAATCCTTCGCTCCCCATCTGCTGCAGCCTGGCCCTGCTGACTTCCCAGCAGGCCCATGGCAGACTGCCTAGGCAAGGGCTCCTTTGACCCTCCTTTCTCTCCATCCACCTCTCTGTTCTCTCTTGCCCTATTAAGACTTAGATTTCTCCTTCTCTCCACACTGCCTCCAGAGAAATCAAGTCCCAAACTGAATTTCTTCTTCCCTTTTTTCACACTTCTCCCTCACAATTCCCTTTTCATCAGCTTTCAGCCTCTTTATTTCCTCTTCTATTAATTTTCAGTTTTATTTTCATTAATGAGATACTGCCTTAGGTCAGGATTAATAACCAGACTTCAGACACTGTCAATCCATCAGCAACCAAGTGTGGGCACAAGAAGCCTGGCAGTTCACTGTGAAGGAGAAAGACTCACTGGAAAAGCTGCACGGGGGCCTGGGGACCCCACAGAGCTGAAGGGGGATGGAGAACAGACCAGAGAGCAGCCTGGGGCAAGAGAGCAGCAGGACTCCCCAACAGGACTTCCCTGGGGTACCTCACCTGTGACAAGACTCAGGTCCAGTTTTCCCAAGCAAAGGGTGTTTGCATTGAACCCTGACAGGAAAGGGCTTCTTTTCACTGAAAGTGCCTCTGGCTAACACAGGAGTATTTTTGGCTGTCTTGAAAGGGGAGCTGGCATGGGACAGGGAAACTCTCCATAGAAAAATAGCTGCTGATTAAAGGAGAGATTCAGCACGCTGCACTCTGAGAAACAGGATTGTTTCTTCACCATTTTGGAGCTCCCTCCCTGAGCAGGGATTTGGCTCAACTCCTGCAGCAGTTCCATCCCACATCACCTGAACTGTTCAAGAACTCCAGAATGATCAACCCAATGCAGAGGAACAACAGCAGCTTCTCCCTCTACCACCACAGCTCTTTCTAGAGACATTTCTTCACCCATATTAAATGCTGAAGGAGTAATGACTTGACTCTTGTCTCCCTATCAAACAAGGGGAGTGAAAGAAGAAAGTGATTTTGCAGATGGAGGATGATTGTAGGCACAGACAAGTGAGGGCCATTCTGGCTGCAGAGGGGCTCCTGTGACAGGTAGCAGGGCAAGACACTGGGCCACAATCAGAGGACTGGAGTGAGCAAGTTGTGGAGAGGCAAGGGGTGAAGACAGAGAGATTTGACAGGGCTGGGTCGCAGCACCCTGCAATGGAACAGTGTGGCTTACCCAGCTGAGGGGCCAAGGCAGGGACAGCAAAGGATCCAGAAGGTAGGAGGTCCAGAGACAGTCAGATCATGAGGCAATGTGAGATGGACAATGGTGAGAAAATTCTATGGAGAAGACAGAGCTAAGCAAGATGAACAGGGTTAAAGTGTCATCCTGTGTCTTTTCCTTGCTACTAGTCTTTCTAGGTCACGTTATCTGTAATGTCTTGTAGTCAAGGATCTTTTAACATTTTTGCTACAGCACTATTAACACACTCAGAAACAGCTGAAGAGGAAGCTAGTTAACACCAGACCACCACAAACCCAGTTCTGTTCCTGTATACCTTAGTGGAAGTACTGCCAGTGGTTCTGCTGCCTTCAGTCCTACACCCACACTCCTGGCTTTCCTGAAAGTTTTCTTCTCTCTCTCTCTGCTTTGTTGTTAATGCACAAGCTGTGGCAGTGTTCTCCCAGGCTCCCACAACATGGGAAAGCAATGCATTAGTTTGGGGCAGCAGGTACCAGGGAAGCTGTTTCACCTAACCCTGTGGGAGACTGAGTTGCAGAGAGGCCTGGGTGGCAAAGGGTGCAGGAGCCAAGGAGAGCACACTACAGCAGGAGATAGAGCCTTTGCTCTGCATTGTTTTTAATCCCCTCACCATTCTTCCTTGCCTGAATGGAATTAGAGAAGCAACAAGGGAGCTTTACTGCCAGGCACACCATGGCAACACATCAGCTTTAGAGACATACCAGCTCCTAGGAGCACTAACACACTGCTCCCTCTCATCCCCCATGTCCTCTTTCCTGTGCTGTATCCATGCTTCAGGCTGCCTGGCCATCCCAGGAGATCCTCCCTAGCAGCTCTCCCTCAGACAGCTACACAGAGGACCAGTGAAGTACCCAAACTGGGAACCTTCACAATGGTGCCTCTTCTCATGGACCTTCCTCCTGTTTCCCTCCAGCAAGACCTGCCACACGAGCATCCCCATGGAGCAGCATCCCACCAATGCACAGGCAGCAGCTAGGCAGCAGCTCCTCTGGGAGCTCAGCTCCCTGCCTGCCACCAGAGGAGAAGGCAGATGATGTTCTGCTTTGTCTCCTCTTCCCACTGTGCCTTTGTGAAAGCAGAGAAATGACAACAGCTGCCTCCCTGTCTGGGGGATGGGGTGGGAGGTATGAGCGTTCGGGGGAAAAGAGAAATAATCTGAACAAAGCACAGGCCAACTGAAGCTGAAACTCAAACTCAACTTGCCAGCTCAGATTTAATTTTGTTTCAGTAAATGACTGGTTTAAACAGAAGCATGAAACCAGCACAGACAAAGGCTGTTCTTTATGGTATACTCAGCCTGACCAAGACAAGAAATGTGGCTACAGTTCTGCAAGCAAGAGTTGCTTCCCTGTTCTAAAATTTACACCCAGTTTGAGAAAACTGAGAGGCCCTGAACTGGGGTTAGCAAAGAGAACTCTCTAAGTCGGTGGAGTGGTGTGAGTTCATTAACCACAGCACACAGAACTCAAATGCTTGAGCACCTACCTGCACTAAACCCAGCAGCTTTGGAGGCTCAACAGACTTTGCATGCAGCCAGCAGGCAGGGGCAGTCCTTTGCCCAGCTATGCCAAAACAAGGCTCTCTCATTAGCAGCCCACTTCCTGGGTATGGACTCCAGTCCCTGTAGCATACCCCATGTTTTAACCAAATCACACTTCTCATCTTCACTGGCTGTCTGGATATGTCATCCCACAGGTAGGTGCCCAGACAGAGCTGGGAGGACTTTGATCCCACCATCAGCATAATTTCTTGCACTGGTGATTTACACTGGGATTTCCATACACCTGAAGAGCATTTGGGAGCTCACAGATTTTAACTGTCTCATGCCTTTCAGTCCCTACCCTCAAAATCAGTGACCTCCACATGGCTCAACATACAGCAGCCCACTAGACTTCCAACAGCATGACCTATTCTCTCCTCATAGCTCCAGACATCCCTCTACCATTTGATCAGTAAAAACAAGTTAAAATCCTCACCTTTCCCTCAAAACCTTTTCAGTTCCCCCAGGATTTCAAACAACGGTGAAAGGCGCCCCTCCTTCTCCCTCTGGCATCACCCAGACAGATGCACAGGGGAAGGCACAGCAAATCTCTCCAAGGAATAATTGCAGAGGAATTCACCAGTAGGTCAAATATTTATCCAAGACTCATCAATGCAAATGTTTTCTAATCCTCCTGCATCTTTCAGGGACAGCAAAGGAGTGGTGAGTACACCTCTGATTTATACAGATGCATATAAATTAGAATAATAAAGAACTCAGATGATTTATTATGTAGTAATTGTATCGCTTAGTCAAATATCTTTGTTGTGCATGTGTATCAATGTAGGAGCCAAGAGGATAATAGCAATACATACATTGCACTAACAGTTCCTATACTTTTCTTCTGGCCAATCCTCAATGCTTTTTGGTGTTCTGACTGCTGCTTGTCCACGTTTCAGAGAACCTCTCCACGTCCATGAAGTGCATGAGGCCTTCCCAAAGTTTTCAGCAGAAGCTTGTAGGTACATGCCTGAGGGCATCAGGCATAAGCAGCACACTTGGTGGGGAAAGGGTGCAGAGATGAGCCTACAAATACAAACCCACCTGGGGGAAGCAGCAATGTCTCAGAAGAGGTCATTCAAGTGGGATGAAATAATCCCCGGTGTAACTATTAAACCCAGCAACTAAAGACTGGCATCAGATCCTCCACTGGGAATGTCTTTGTGCTCCTGAAAAGTTGAGACCCATGAAAACATTAATCAACAGAAAAGAATAATCCTGAGTCCAGGAGGAGAGGTATCACAGCTATGGGTGAGGAAATCCTTCACACATGCAAACAAGAATGGGAAATGCCATGGGTACAAGACAAAGTCTTAAGTGCATGACACTAATCAGCTTAATCACACTTAAGAAGTACCCAGAGAAGTCAAGTGGCTGGGGAAGGAAATAACTACTTTTGTTCTGTCCCCTGTTAGATCTGTCTAACCTGTCACCTTTGCTTCCACTGATGGGATCACTGACACCCTCAGTCTGGTGGGGGACATTCCAGGTCGCTCACCCACTCCATCCCCTTGCTTCCATGCAGGAGGCATGCCTCCATGTCTGTATTTCCTGCGATATCCAGCACCTTTCTGCTTCCCCAGCTTTGTGCCCTCAGTGACAGCTTCCCCCAGGGCTGTGCTCCTTAGTCCCTAGGAAACTGCCCAGAAATGCCTCAACAGCAGTGAGCCTGTGCTCACACATACCACGAGTGAGGACAACAACTGCTACCACAGCCAAATAATTCTTGGGTATTTGTACTGCCCAGAAACTCAGGAATGTGTCTCCCAGGCTGTGCACAAGAGGGGTGTGCCAAGTGCCACGGGCAATCTTGTGAAATATAAAGCTGGAAGGCTCTTCTGTCCTAACATAATAAAACAGGGACTGCTGGTGCATTTAACTACTCTGTAAAAGACACCTGGTATTTATCCCCACTGCATCTGTCTCAGTAAAGGGGTGATGTTGGCACAACCATTACCTTCAGGGGCTTGCAGTAGTTTCCCTGCTCATCTTCCTCCTGTCCCCCTGATATCACAGAAACAACAGAGGGGCCTGCCCCAAGCACGGTGCTCAGTCTGGGAACAGGAAAGAAAATGCAGGGACAACTCACCACAGCACAAGGACAAGGGGACACAAAGCCACATTCAGACCTAGCAGAGAGGAAGGACTCAGAACAGAAACACAGACCTGCAGCTGGAGATTGTTGGCCAACATAGATGACAAATTTCCTTCTGTCTGTCCATAAACCACAACCATGCAATGGTAGTCTGACACATCTAAAGTGATTGCAGCCCTGGCATATAGGATGCCTCTCCAGGAATCAAATTCAGCACCACACAACCCTCAAGTGCCAGCTCACTTCAAGAACCTGGGTCACAAGTATCAGGAGTTTCCTTAAGATTTCAGTAACCTCAAAGCTGCCACCTGCCTCTTTCTCAGAGGAAGATCCAAGGACAGACTTAATGTTACTTCTGTATGTCCAGAGCATGCTGGAAAGTCCCATGGAGCAGGGTATCCTAGAGCAGACCTCCCCATCCTGTTTTCCCCCCTTGTAGCCCTCAGAGATGTTCTTCGATGGGAAGTCTCCTTTCAGCCAGGGAAGGGAGCACATCTTCCCTTGTGCAGTTTACATATGATCTGGCTTCATGTCTCACACCCAGATAGAGAATCCCTGATGTGACAGCTCAGGAAAATCAAATGAAGTGTCAACCCTCTTTCATTTTCCAGTAAAATAACCCCCATATGGGAGAAAACAGTTTCCCCAGACATCTGCCACACGTTCCAGAAAAATGCATTACAGACATGCCACTAAGTGTGAAATAGATTTTTAAAAGTTAAAAAGCTATTGGATATTTAAAGGATGTGTGACATATCACAATATGCTGTAAATGCATTTTAAAGAAATAACAGCACCTCAAAGATACTGTGGAAGGATGCAATTAATTCTGTGCTTTGAAAAAAATCCTGGGTTATGGTTTTCTGGAGGAGGAATGTTTTTTTAAGTACCTACTTTAATAGTTAATTATGGCATTGTAGGGGAAACTTGAGGCTTCAGAGAGAGCTGACCTATATGGTGGAAGGCTGCATGCAGCTACACTGATAACACTAATTTTAATTAATCCTACCACAAACTCTTCTTCCTTCCAACACCCTGTCTCATTTGCTTAGAGCTTCATTTGATTGGCAACTTGAGCTGAGACTTACATAGCAGGTATGACTGCTGTGAGGAAAAACTAAGTTGAATGTCAATGCCTGCAAATAAAAAACTTATTTTGTCTCTTCTTAAGTGTCCCAGATGTTTTTTTGACTAGCATTTGCTGCTCTGAATGCTCTGATGCTCTGAAATGCTGCTTCCACACTGGGCAGCAGGGTAACCCAAGACTTTTCACTCATCCTCTAACAACTTATTAAAATGGAGATAAACTAGCAGCTGCCATAGCAAAAAAAAAAAAAAATAGAGGCCTTTGAATATGCTCAGAAGAGACTGTCTGATATGACTCAATCCAATAAATTAAGACAGAATTAAGGATGAATGTGGAATCTCAGTTTCTCCCTCTCCACACCACCTTCACAACACAACATTGCATGTTCAGGTTTGGATTTTCCCCTCAGGATCCCTGCACCCACAGGGAAGGATGGCATCAGAGAAGACAGTAATGTAACACTTTAGCCAGTGAGCTTGCAGGAGTTTGCTGGCAGCAGGGAAACAGAAATAAGTAGGAATGCAAAGCATGAAGGCTGTAGGGTAGGGACACAACTTCACTCCGTGGGGTGCTCCTATCTCACCCCTTCCTGCTGCAGGCTGAGCCCTCCAGCCCTGCCTCCACTTGGGCTCCCTGCCCCAGCCTTCTCAGCCAGCTTCTCACATCCAGACCTTCTCCTCAGCCACCCCTCCATTATCCTCACCCAGCCCAACCCATCCACTCTCCAGGCTGCTCCCTCATGCCATTGCTGCCCAGTCCCTCCGCTCTGGAGGGCAGATACCTGGTGGATAAGCTTTCCACTCCAGATCCCTGCTGGCTGCCTGACCCAGTGGTCTTATCTTCCTCCTTGGCTTCTCAGTTCCCCACTTCAGTATCCTTCACAGAGTTTCGCCTGGTCCCTGCCTCCCAGACCTCAAATTAAGGTTTTATTAATGGATAAAAAGACTGCTACAATGGAAAAGTTGGACAGCTTTTGAAAACCATGCTACTACCTCATGTAAGAATGGAAACTATATCTTCCATTTCTTCAGTTCTATTTGTGCTCTGGCCCTTTCATGAACTGTGTGAGATTCTTCAGAGATCCTCCTGGGCAGGAAAAGAAGGAAAAACATTACTCAGTACCCAGCAAGGAAGGAAACATATAATATGTGGAGTTTGTCTGCACAGGGAAAGATAACGGGGTCAACCTACAATAAAAAAGAAAATTGGGAAACTGTAGCATGGGATTAAAAAAAATGCTACAAGAAAACAGTGAGAAGACTGCTGTCTCCATAGGATTTTCCTGTATAAAACAAGTGGGATAACATCTAGAGCCTCCTCCACTCACTAAAATCCCACTTCCAGAGAGGGCTCAAGAAGTGAAGATGAGAGCAGTTGTCAGCACAAGGCTGCTAAACAGTGGGTCAACAAGTACAGAGAAGAGAGGAGCAAACTCCTGAGCTGGGAAGGATCCTCCTCCATGAAGAAAATTAATCAGAAAGGAGCCATAGGGAAAGAAAGAAAAAAAAAAAGGCAAGAAAAAATTGCCTTGAGGGGAAAAAAATCCTTCATTAAGAAATATCAGTTGGCCAGTGGCACTGAACATCAGGTAGTACCAAAGGCAATATATTATTACTGCTGCTCTTCTATAAGCCTGTCTTTTTTAATATAACTCACTCACGAAAAACATTTTCAAGGTCTGGCCTGAATCGCGCATGTGGACAAAACAGAGCCTTCTAAAATCACCTACAAACCCAAGACATTTACTTAAAGCAAAAATTACATCACAAGTTGGTAAATATGTGAACAAAAATAATTACATAAAAACTGCAATACATCAAAAACCCTACTTTTCTCAAATATGTTTTAGCTTGATTATTGTTAACAATTCTTGTTAACATCTGCTAGCTGGCTGGTAAATGATCTGTAGAACATTTTGTAGAAAATAAGGACATGGTATTCTTAGGGGAACACTAGAGAGAGGCATTCTTGGCTGCAAAGCAAGATGCAGGATACAGGTAAAGACAGGGAGATTTCCTTTTGGGGTGTGTGAATGATGGGGCAAGGCAGATTTGCCAAATACTGATGTTTCAGTATGCTTCCAAATAATAAGTAGGGCTTGAAAGATGAGCAGATATTTTGGATCTTTGATGGGAGAAAGTATCAACCTCTGCATGGAAGAAAATATTTCTCCACCCTCAAATATTGAGCTCCTACATCTTTAATGCCATGAAAGAGAACAGCTGCTGTTTGTTGCAAACTGCCTGTTCCAATAGGGAGGTTAATATTTTACCATGTGTTTTCTTTCCTTCCTTCCCTTCTTGCCTGTTTAGGCAAAACTCAGAGCTAGTATTACAAGCACTGGATTCAGCAGCTTTCTCCTGGATGAATTTGTACTGGTGTTAGCCTTTTTAATCCGTGACTCTTTGAGAAGAGAAATCCCCCAAGAGGTACATTTGGTTCACTCTGCCTCTCGCAGCATCCAGTCCCTACAAGCAGTCTTAAAGCCCTTTTCAGCAATAATTTGCTACCCTGGGGAAGTAGTGATAAACAATACCAAGTTATTAAAGTATGGATGAAACAGCCCTCACAAAGGTCCAGGGGTCAGGAACAAGGCTGAGACAGCATTGTTGGTTCAACTTCTGCAAGTGAATCCTTGAGTGCCTTGCCCAGCTTCCAAGTTGGGGCACAGGGCCAGGAGATTGCAGCCACACAGCTCCCAGCCAGCATGCTGAGCTCACATCTGTCTGTGCCAGCCCACAAGAGCCAGATCTGGTTAGCAGGGACTAGCAGAGCACCAGCTACATCCCAGAGAAGGCCAGGGCCAGCTGATCGAGCAGCAAGTGTCACGCAGGTGGGCTCAGGAGGTGGTCACCTCCCAGCAGCCTGTCTCCTGCTCCCAGGTAGAGGCACATCTTGGACTGCTACTCAGAAATGAGCTTTGTGCTCCTGCACACTGGCAGTTCAGGATGGGGGTGTCAGAGGTGCCACTAGCATGTCAGAGAACACAGGAATATAGCAGCTCTAAAGGGGGGTGGAAGCAGCCTGTGAGTACAAGGAAGAAGCAATCCCACCCTGCCATGTAGAAATCCCCTCCAGAGATAGCAGAAATCTGCTATTTTCAAAGATAAATTCACACTTCTGCAGAGCCCTAGCCTTTTTCCTCATTCTAAATAAGCCCATGAGTGATGTTTAAATCCTACCTCCAGATCTCCCATTTAAGCCCTGACCTTTCACCCCAGGAAGCCTGGTGTCCACAATACTGGCCAAGAGAGGCACTTAACAGAAGGAGCAGGAACAGTCAGTGCAGACAGGATGCTAGCAGCAAAAGCCAGGAATGAGAGCAAGGGAAATAATAAAAGAAGAGGAAAACTACAAACTGCCACAGACAGAGAGGAAGAGGAATAGACAGGGTCACTAGTCACAGGGGAGTCTGCTAGAGGAGTTGCAGGGACTCAAACATCAAATCACACTCAAGGAGGGGGAGCAATGGCTTCTTTCATAGACTGAAGCACAGAAGGTGATGAAAAGAGGAGACTGGCAGAGAGAAAACTAAAGGAAGAAAGGATAAGCAAAGAGTGTGATGTATCATTAGCCAGGACAGATTCATCTTTCCTCTTGGATGAATTGCAGTATGTAAGTGTAAATGGCACCATTGTCTCAGGGGGACAGATGGTCCCCCCATCACGGCTTTGCTCATCCCTCATCCTGCCTGGGGGAGTTGCTCCCCTCCCCAGTCTGCAATGATGGACGTGGAAAGCTGGAGAAGGGAAAGGCAGGGAGGCCAGGCTAAGCTTTCCATCTCCATCCCCACATGCTGACCTTGCAGTGAGGATGGGCAGGTGAAAGCTGTTCCAGCTACAGCACTGCACACCAACTCCATCCCTCAGAGCAGCCAAGCCATCCAAACATCTATGCAGGCTCTAGCAGAAGGCTTACACTGCCATCACACACCACCTTCTTACTTCACCAGTCCTTGATGGCAGTCAGAGATCAAGCACTCATGCTGATTGTCTCAGGTATATCAGCTGCTTTCAATACCATTGATTTCAAGTTTTGCTGAGATGCCTGCCAAGGTTAGCAGGGATTTGCATCATCTGTTCCCAACCTAGATGACCTCCCCATCAGTATCTTACATCTCCATCATCACACTTCACCTCTCATTTTACTAGCCTGGCTGCACTCTCACCTGCCTTCCTTGCTCATCTCAGCCTTATTCCCTGGATACTGGTCACAACTCTGTTGTTTTCTCATCACGGAATACAAAAAAACATCCCCCTGAGCTAGCCTCTCTCCTCCTCCAAAGCTTTTCCTGAGATGATTCCTTCTCATTTGCACAGCTAAGCCCAGAGAACCCCTCCAAGGAGGGGAAGCAGGTAGAGCAGCAATCCCTTCCTGGTGAAGGGTCGCAGCTGACAGGAGGTAGCACGGCACAAACTCACAGCCCAAGGAGCAGCAGTAACAAAGATCAGGCCAAGCCCAATCCACCATCAGATCTGTCCATCTGAACAGGCAGCCCCAGTAGGTGACCCTTCCCACCACTCTCAGCCCTCATCCCATTGCCCCCACCAGCCAGAGGCTGTAAAACCCATTTAAGAGAAGCACTTTTCAAACAGGACCTCCTTCAGCCCTGCCCCTCAGCAGACAGGGAAGCCCAGGAGAGGCAGTGGCACAGAGATACACGAGGCACTCCAGGAAGGGGCTGGCCAAGGAGCTCTGGGCCAACCAGGACCAGTGGGCAAAGCAAGCACAGGTCACAAGTGGGTGCAAATTTGAGCCTGGTCCATCCTACCGCAGACTAGAGTGTTCCTACCCCAAAACACAGTGCCTACCCAAAAATAGTGCTTCTCCTGGACCATAAAGATCTTTCCAGCTTAGACCTTGGCAGTCTGGCAGACTCTTTGCTCCTGTTCTCTCCATAGGTCTGTAACGGGCCAAGTGTTTTATAGCCTCATCTTAGCCATACCAGGACCAGCTGCAGGCCATTTGCTGCAGAGGAGCTGCAACTCTGTTGATTGTTCCTCACCTGAAGCATCTCCTGTTAAGTACCATGCCCACAACCCACAGTTGCAGGCCCTTCCCCATGGTCTAGAGTGGGAAGAGTGTCAAGTCCTCAAATAAGCAGCTGGTCAATTTGTTAGTGGTTAATTCTATTAATTCACTTTATTATAATAAGACATCCAATTAGAGGTCTGGTCCACGTATTTTATAGGTCTTGAACTCAAAAGGAGCATTTTTATTGTCCTTTCTATTCCTACAAGAGCCCCTTTGGCACTATAACACACCCTGCTCCAGTGTTCACAAAGGCTGAAAAAGGCAGACTGACCATTTTTCAACAAATAAATGGTTCTTATCTCCAAGGCAAAATATATTCCAGTGAATAAGCACAATATGCTCCAGAAAGGTTTTCCAGCATTTGTTTCAGTTCAACAAGGCGCTCCTCAGAGGGATGGGGATGTCCCTCAGAACAGGCACTGCTACCATCCCTACCTCCCAGCTGAGCACACCATCCCTCTCCTCTGGCCTAGCAATACCAGATACCCCCAGACTGCCACAAATACACGGTGCTGTATGACAAGACAAGATCAATCTCCCCAACCTCACCTGAAGAGCAATGGCTGGTGCATATAGATTTGTTCTTACTAGGTATAATAATAACACTGATTTATACCAGACAATTGTATGACTTGTATCTTCTATGCTCTCTCCCCTGCCCAGCTGCCATATTAAGGCACCTCATCAAAAGCTGTTGCAGTAAGAGTCCTAGCCCTCCTTTCCTAAAGCATCAGGGGCATGGAGGCCTACAAGGTCTTTTATTGCGTTTGAAACCTATTAGGGAAACAGGGCATTACAAACACACAACAGAAACGCCCCTCTCCTAAAGCACAGGCTCCTCTGTGCTTTGCAGTTATAGCCCTTCCTCCAACAGTAGGAATCTATCCTTCAGTAACAACAAAAATGCTCAGATCTTTGAAAATAAGACCGTAAGGATGCACCACGGATTTTCAGCCTTATTTCCAGTTGTGTTAGACCCTATGAACATTAAATCTTCAGTGAGAGCCCTGGTTTTGTATGTGCTGTTCTCCTGCTTCATTTCCAAACCATGATCTTCAAGTTCTCACTATAAAAAAAGCCTCCAGGGCATAAGCTAAGGGGATGGGAGGAAGGGATTTAGCCAGTTTCAACATTTGTGGTAATATAGCCAGGGCCATCTTGCAAGCCAGCCAAATTTAGACCTCATCCCTTACATCTGCCCACTTGCCTGAAATTGTATACTTCTCACATACACACAACCCAGCCAATTTCTTACAGATCTCAAGCATGCAAATCCCCTTAAAACATATCCATCCCTTGTGTGCTACTAATGACAATGCACGAGTTTAAATTCCATTTACACCGAATCTGACTGTGCAAATGGTTCCTCTAAACTTCTGCTAGTAAATTTGCACATCAAATGACTTGCACTAATGGCACTCCCTTGTCACTAGTTTTGTGGAGACAACTTCCTTCCCAACTACTTGTGAAGGCCCTGAGCTCTATCATGCTTCCCCTGCCACATGCATACCTAACACCATCAGGAAACATCTGTCTGAAGAAAAAACTGGAATTCAGAGAATTACTTTTCCCCAATCCAGAGTCCAGGTGGATGGGGTTCTTCTTCTCCCACAAAATTAAGATTATCCAATATTTCATTATGGAAACATTAAAATGTTCAGACTGTGCAATTTCCAAAACTAAACCTACTCCCTTATCTTTCCTTTTGCCTTCTTCTAGAGCATCTGGGAAACCAAACAGCATAGCAATCCTAAATGCAAATGCTACAGCCTGCTATCCACCAACTACTTCTTTGCTAAAGGAAGAACAGGAACTTCCAGAGATCTGCTTTACCCTCTGAAGAGAAAGGTTCAGTTAAGCACACTCAATTTCCTGTGGCAGTCTGTCAAATATATACAGAGACATTGGATGGTTTTCAACAGGTAGAGTTAGATGGAGTGAAGCCTATCAGCTTTCCAAGGGGAGAATTAACAGAGAAATTAAGGGTAAGTTCACAGGGGTAGGACATGTCTGCTTTAAGGCACATTGCTAACATAAAAGGGGAGGAGAGCACTTGATAATATATTGATACACTGCATTCAGTGCCTTCAAATATTAATCAAGATAATGGACATCTGACTTATTAGAAGTCACCCTTATTTGCTAATAGCAAGCTTCATTCCAGCAGGGAGGCTGGCAGAGTAGCAGAAAATCCAGCAGAACCTGAAGCAGTCTTGCTCCCTCAAAGCTTGAAAAGCATCTGGCACATGCCCATGGGAACACCAATACCACCATCACTGCACACCCACTGGAGAGCTCTGGCCATCTCACTTCCCCACCCAACAGGAGCAACTGCAAAATTGACTTAGAAAGTTGTGGAGTGCAGAGGGGTTAGATAAAAAAATCATGCATTGGTGGGACCTGGGTGCACAGATATGTCTCCTTGGCTGGAAAGAGGGCACAGCAGCAACATGTGCCTGGTTACTTAGAAAGATACAAAGCTGTCAAAAGTCCTCAATTAAGTGCTAGACTCTTCATGTGTCTTCTGAGAGAGGCTTTTTAAGAGCGATAGGAGAGCTGCCTTTAAAATGGAGACACGTGAACAACATGCACATTTGACTGTTTTTCAAATATGCACCAAAAAGCTGATACTGATGACCCCAAGAGCAGAAAGCCATGATCCGTAGGGTCTCAAGAATGATCAATGCTGCTTAAAATTCATAAGCTGCTCAGTTTTTGATGTATTATACTTTCTGGTCACATTTCCAAGCTTCTCTCTACTTACTAGAGATGCAGAAAATTATTATTTTTATTTAAATATACACACACATGTGAAAAAGAAAAATAAAATTCAGACGATTACAGGAGCTCAGGCCTTAATATAGTCATAAACTACCACAAGATTTGCAATAAATTTGCAGATTCTGCTTGTCTATTATATAACTACAGGCAGTAATTAAGAGTGCTGTGTCCAGGGTTTGACAGAGTACAAACTTCAGGCAGAAACAAGTACAACACACTACAGAATCTGCACATATAACTTCACTGGACATAAACTAATTGCCCAAACTGGTATTTGACACAGGCATATTTTACATATACAACACATTCACCCAAAGCTTAATGAGTAACAGAGTCCTTGCCCCCTTAACCACACAGCACCCAAAAAGCAGTGATTCTGGCAGCCCACAGTCCCTATGCACCGTGGCACCTCCTGCCACTGTCACCAGGAAAAGTATCAATCCACATGCATGCATTTTCTCTCCTCCAAAATTTGATTTTGCACTTGGCTCTCAGAGGGTAGTGCCAGCATGAAACACCACTATTGCCATCACCAGCCACCCTCTACTGACTCCTATATAAATCATGCCTATGGCACCAGGCAGGGAAGAGATGGGGAATAAATGCAGAGGTTTCCTTTGTTTCCAACCAAAATGCTCAAGGTCAGTCCTGTTTCCTTGTGCACAGAGCACCCAGTCAAAGCCAACAATGCCACCAGTGAAAGCTACAGGAAAGGTATCTCCAGAAGCAAGGTGGGATTTTGGCAGCAGGTACAATGGCAAAGCCCCTCTTCAGTGGATTTTAAAGCTAATGAGCTACAAGGCAGCTCCTTAGTGCACACGGTCATACCACAGCTTTAAGAAGTCACCCTGCTCCATACTCTGTAAAACACAGCTCCCAGTAATAAAAATTAAGTGTGCACATAAGCTTTTACTCATCTGGGACCTGACCTGCTGCTCCTACACCACTGAAATCAGCTGGAAATGCAACACTTCACTGCTTGAGAGCAAAACAGAAGCCCAAAGGGCCAACAGCTTCACCAAGGGATTGGTACATAAAAAGCAAGAAAATGACAGAGTAGTGAACTGCAGAGCCTCTCATAAGCATCCATTTGTCAGGTGCCATGTGGCATACCCATTATTTTGTCCCAAACATTTTATAAATTCATAAGATAAATGCTATGCAGTTGGTTTGGAAACATGTTTTTTACACTTTTCATCCCATTCCCCAGCCAAGCTTGACTTCAAATCCTATATGACAGAGTTGAGGTTTTATGAAAGAAAAAAAAATCTTCCAGCCATTCTCATAACCACATCTCAAATAAGGACTGTATTAATGTTGTAGCTGCAACAGCTCCATGAGCTACAACTCTGAGTGATCCAGTTTTCTGTTACCAAAGCACAAATTAACCTAAACAAACCAGCTGGCTGGTTGCTCATGTGCTGCACCACAACAACTCCTTTCTAACCAGGGGATAAGCCAGGCTCCAGGTATGTATTTTATTGCATTGCATACCCAGCACTTACCTGTCTCTAATAAGGTATATTAGGAGTTTAAAAAATTTTAAAAAACCAAACAAAACAACTGCTTCCAAATAAGCTAAGGCTATTCAAGCATTCACTTGTGCTGTAGGTAAAGCCATTCCAAAAACATGCAAATCACCAAACTTGAAAGCATCAGACCCCTTTTCACCACACACTACAACAGCAAAAAGCACAGCAAATAATCCCTTTGGGGACAAACACATGGACTTTCACAGGGATCATAGTCCCCTCCTTCAAAGGGGAGTTAGGATCTACAAGTTTTGCAATGACAGCATCACACATTTCTACAGCACCATGCTTCCAGAAGCAATTTTAAAGCAAAGAAATAAGTGGTTCTTTCTCCTAATACTGCACTGCAGCAAAGCAATATGGCAGCTGTTTAATAGCACGTAACAAAATTGCAGGACTGCTCACAAAAGGAAAAATAATCTCCATAAGAGGGGGATTTAAGTAGTTAGAATGCAATTACCTAAATTGAAATTTGGTGGTTAATGACCTTGTACTTAAAAAAAATGTTACATAGTCCTTAACTATCAGAGCTTCCTTTTTAAATCTCATTGACAGTACTTCCATAACAGCAATCATGAAGCTCTAACCTAGGAGAAAATTCCATAAGAAGATTAATAGGCATTTAATTAATGCCTCATCTTTTTGCTGAATCTTCATGAAAGACCAGGTATTCACCTATGACAGCAACTCATCCTGCCCCTGCTTAGCTTAAGCACATTGGAGACCCAATTGCTCAGTATAACAAGAATGAAAAGCAGGCAAGCATATCAATTCCTAGAAGACATGATTTGATTTTCATAGAAGTATCTCTTACGAAGGGTCTGATTCCCATCCAGGAATCTGCCACCAGGCCATGTAAATGCATCCTTTCTATGATGCTGTTAAAAAAAGTGTGATGCCAAGAGCATATGATTACATGTAAAAAGCCTTCAGGGTGAAGAAACAACCCCTCATTTGAGAAAAACAGATAATTATTTATTTCATGAGCCTTTCAAAAAGAGAAGCACAAGGGGTTGAAAGGAAATCAGAGGAGGGGCTGAATCCTCACCCCTCAGTCTCCACTAGTCATGTAATCTCCCAACATCACACAGCTGAGCTGAAACCTCAAATTTGACACAACCCTTCCAAAAGGTTTGCGTCCACAGCCCCACCATTACCCTTCACTCCCTGGTGGTACCTGTAGCCACATGCAAGGTCATCAACAGGTGACTGGATGAGGCTTTTTCCTTCTTTATCCAGTTTCTAATAATAAAAAGTCCTTTTCTAAGGACTTGTCAAAGAACACATTTGTCTGTAGATTAGGACAAAAGTAAAATTAAAAATTAAAACTTAAAAATTAAAACAGCCCAATTTCTTGAATAATAGTTCCAACAACTTAAAGTAAACTCCTTGCAATATATCAAATTGCAGGGATTACTTTGAGTGACTTTTTAGCCAGCAATAAGGACAGACTCTTGTCTTCTTCCACTACAACCTCCTTCCCTCATCCAAAAGCAAGCCTTCATCCCAAACCCACACTGCTTCTCTTCTTCCACTTCCCAAATCTAGCCTTTTATAGTGACACGAATGTCTCGTGCTGTACTCTGAGTCCTGTTTTGAGTTCTGCGCTACCTCATGCTGGGACAGATTCCCAGGACATAATAACTAGAACAGGCACACTGTGACAGAAAAGCAATGCATAATTCAATACAAAGTTTTAAAATTTTATGGAGCAGCCAGTAGAAAAGAAAGCAGAATATCTAAATCTCCAATGTGTTCTCAGCCATAACCTGTGTTTGAGACTGCAACATCTCTTCAGTGGCTTTTGAACTTTAAGACAAGAGCTCAGAGCTCAAACACAAACCTTTACCTACACTTGAAATTAAAGCAAATCTCATCCATTTAAGGTCAGCTGTTACTGCTGACACTACTTCAAGTCCTCACCCAGGGTTAGGCTCTTAAAGCTGAAAATACTCTTGGAAACATTTTGCTAGTCTCCACTGTATGCCCACACATTCAGATTTAATCTACACATCAAAACCAGAGCAGGCATCCTCATAGCTAATACCCACCTAACTAGGAACTAAGAAACTTCCAGGTACAAAGTGCTGCCAGGTGAGATTTTCAGCTAGAAAAACATTCACATAAAATCTCAGACCAACCTCTCTGATGACTCATCTTTGTCTCCATTTCCTCCACACCATCAGCGATCCCACAGTTCAGGGAACAACAGTGCCTCTCTACCTGGTTTTTATACCACTGGAGCCACAGAGCCAGCTGGCAGGCTCCTGGTGATGAGCTGTGCAGGTGGCCATCACTTGCACTGGTGGGCTGCAGGAGCCCTCCTGCCACCCAGGCACTGAGCATGAGTGATAGCACCTGTGTGTGATTGCTGACCATGGAAAGGGGGACGTGCCTATGTCCCAGAGATCTCTCCCAGGCTGTGTGGAACACACACTCTCCTGTTCATTCCTGGCCAGACATCCCAACGAGACTCTGGCAGGACAGTGACATGTACTAAATGGAAAGGCAAGGGGTCACCTAGGTTTCCCTGCAATCAGGATGCAGGAGGAGTGGTGGTTCCCTCACTAAGGCAAGGTGAGCTCTCAGTAAAGCCTGTATTTTCAGACACCTCCATCATTTATGGCAGTCTGAAAAGCTCCTGGGCTGGCAAATCCTATTCTGTCCCAGGCAAAAAGGGAGCTGGGAAGGGGAAGAACAGACTTCCTAATGTATCTCTCCTCATACCTCCACTCTCCCCAGTCCCTGTGTGTGGGACTGCCAGCAGCTCTTTCTGAAGTCCCTTCTTTCATGATCTGTCTTTGGATCACACACTAAAACAGCAAAGGTTCTGTTTCAACACAAGCAATGAACAAATAAGGTTGTTAAATGTAATAAAAGTTATTCCTTACCTGCAAGGCACCCCAGGAGGGCAGGATGAGGGGAGGACAGGGCAGGAGGGAGCCAGAGGCAGGGAGGGAGAAGGGGCAGCTCAGAAAGGATATGGGTTGCACACCATTTTGATGCACCAGCTCCGTGGGCTGGTGGTCTGCTTCAAGCAGAAGAAGACAACGGGGGCCAAGTCTGGGTAGGGAACATCAGGATCCGGAGGGGAGGTGACTTCTTCATCCTCACCCAGCTCCAGGGAGGACGGTGGCTGCTCTGGTGGTGTTTGTTGCTCCGAGATGCCCAGATCCACGGGCTCCAGTGGGCAGATGGCAGAAGTGTGAGGGGGCTGTGGGACGTACTCTGCCATGCCAGCCACAAGCAAGAACCCCTGGAGAGGAAGCGAGAAAGAGAAATTAAATCCCAAAAGGAATCAGCAACAAAAGCACAGCACATCTGGGCTCTCCTAGCAAGTCCAGAGCAGGGGAGAGCTGCAGGACTGATGGCTCTGACAAATGATAAACCATTTGGTGCTGAAGCAGTTTTAAGCTCTTTTCTGCCAGTCACTTCTCCACCAAGACTCCTCTGGCTTCTCCTCTCCATCACCATTTAAACCATCCCTGCAGCTCCTGAGACACTCTGTCACAGTGCTGCACCATCTCAGAGGATGGTGGCAGCTCTTTTGGAGGCAGCCTGAGCACCATAACAGAGCACAATGTTTTGAACAATACAGGCCCATCCTGACAAAACAGAGGCATCCTGCCCTTGCCATCCCTAACAGAGTCTTGCCAACTGCAGGTGCAGCTTTGCTGGCCCAGCTCTTCTATCCAAGGGCATTCTGGGCTGGCTCCATGTCACACCAATGCACAGGCTCCGTGAGACTGCCCCTGACAAATGCATGCCAAACCCATACACAACAGTCACTCATTCAAACAGTGAGCTGTAACACAAGCCAGAAATGGGATTAAACATTAAACACCTTTTATTCAAGCTTGTTGAGTTCTCCTGTTCTGGAGCCGTGGAAATACCATGAACATGAGCTGCAAAAATTATTTCCCTAAACAGAAGGGTCAGGGAGCATGGGTGGGCATGAGAAGAGCAGGTCTCAAGCTCACTGGAAGCCTGTGCTGGTTTGGCTGGTTAAGGGTTAATTTTCTTCACAGTAGCTGGAGTAGGGCTGTGTTTTGGATTTGTACCGGAAACGTTATTAATGATATCAATGATTTAGTTACTGCTGAGCAGGGCTCACACAGCACCAAGACATTTTCTGTGTCTCACGTCACCCCACCAATGAGTTGGCTGGGGATACACAAGGAGCTGGGAGGGTTCATAGCCAGGACAGCTGACCCCAGCTAACCCAAGAGATAGTCCCTATCATATGACATCATTCTCAGCACATAAAGCTGGGGGAAGAAGGAAGAAAGGGGGACATTTGGAGTGACAGAATTTGTATTCCCCAGTAAGTGTTTTTGTATGATAGAGCCCTGTTTTCCTGGAGACGGTTGAACATCTGCCTGCTCATGAGAAGAGGTGAATAAATTCCTTTTCTTGCTTTACTTGAGTGCAAAACTTTTGTATTATCTATCAAACTGCCTTTATCTCACTTTTTTGCCTATTTGTCTCTTTCATTCTCTTTATTCTCTGCCCATTCCAGCTGAAGGGTAGTGAGCAGGTAGCTGTGTGTGGCTCAGCTACCACCCAGGGTTGAACCACAACACTCCTGTGCACTACAGAGCACCAAACTTTTGCTAAAAAAATTCACTTTGCTGCCTGGGTGCTGTCTATTCAATATCAGAGTGGAAGTGGCTGGTCAAACTGAGGGGAATTAAATAAACTCCAAGGCTTGACTTTGGAGAGGTGTTACATGGACACTCTCTGGAAAGAGACCTTGGCCAATGACTGCTCATTTTCTTCCCTTCACCCTGGTGGCATGTTCAACCATCTGGAGTGCCATGCTGCGAGTAGAGATTTAAAAGCCACACGAGAGTCCTCAGACACACTGCAGTACAGAAAGGGATGATGAGCAGCAGGAAAGGATGTGTCTATCCAGACCTCATCTCCTCACATGCTGGCCATAGGTTATCCTCCCTGGCATTTGTCTCCATTCTCTTCATTTTAGGATCACAAAGTCCATGAGCAGCTTTATTGACACTGCTCTGCCTTAGCAATGCACCCTTGACATTTCAGCCTGTGACCCTTTTGGTGTTCACACCGCTGGATCCATGATCTCCAATGCTCTCCACACCACTCATCTGTCAGGCTTGCCAACCACTCCACCTTAGGTTGCAGTGCCCCATCATTCCCAGATGAGACTGTGACTGTGACACCTCTGCCTACCTATCCTGTTTTCTCATTCTCCTGCTTCCAATATACATTTTGATCCAAAGCTTTGCTTGTTCTTCAAGGCTTGGTATTTGTCAGAATAAAGAGCAGCAAGTGCAGGGGTTTAGAAAGCAGACACAGTGTCCCTTAGGGGATAGCAAAGAGACTCTTTGAATTCATTATCCCAAAGACCTGCAGCTATTGGAAAGAACAGATACCATGTCTCCTGACTGGCTTTGGGATGCTGTTCATAATTTTTTAAGCCCTGTGAAAAAATTTACATTGCATCCTTGTCACCATCTATCACTACTGTTTACAAAAAAACTTTCAGCAGATTTTTGACTCTGGATACCCATGCAACTACTTATACCACTTTTTTCATTCCCTATTCCCACCAGCTCCCCATTGCCTGCTCTGAGCTGGCTCCCTTGCAGGCTATTAACATGCGGTGGCTGAGCCCAACTTCCCTCCCATTACAGCACAGAGGAGAAAGATTAGCAGAGACAGCCAGGAGGAATTACTTATTATGGTGCTCAGAGCATGCACACTGATGAGGGCATGACAGTTCCAAACTGCAGCATACAAAGCTTCATAATTGCCAGTACAACTGAGAAAAGGAATAGGAGAAACAACCTCATCAGCATTTCCCTGCTTTCCCTTCAGCAAGCATCCAGGGCCTCTTCTCCATCTCACCACTGCTAGATGCAGCTGGGATTTAGGGAAGCTGCTCTGCCCATGTGAAATACTCATGCACAAACTGGGGAGTGTGTTTATCACAGACAGTTCATCACTCTAATCTGTGTAGCTCGGACTGACTCATTCGGGCTCATATGGACACAAGGCCAAGTGAATCCCTTTGGAAGTCCTGAAGCTAAATACAGTCCTTGAATGACAGCTGCCCCACTGGAGATGTGAGTAATACCTGTTACTTTCCTGAGATTAAATCCTGTTCTTCCTCCCAGGGTTGTGATCACGATGTATTTCCTAATTAAGCAGGATTAATATTCTGTGTTAAAAGAAGATAAGGAAAAATCAAGCACTGGGGCACTTCCAAGTTCTTCACACAGTTAGTCCTCCCATCTCAAGTTCAAAGAAAAGTAGAGTTGTTTTTCTGCCAGAGATAGGTCCAGGGCTGTCTCCCCTACCATTTCAGATATGGAGGTTGGAATCCCCTATTTTTGTCAGGCTGCAACTTATGCAATACTACTATTTTCTCTGGCCTTGCTATCACTGGCCTTCCTTTACTGTAGCTTTGCTCTGTAACTTGGTTGGAGTCAGCCTGCTACAGTATTTCAACCCAGGGGAGCCCTGTTTAAATCAAAATGAGGAATGAGTTTGGCAAATGCATTTGTCTGCATACACAGCAAAATGTGCATCAATGGAGAGGGTTCCTACCCAGATAAAAGGCAGTTATAGTAAGACTCAAGATAATTATAAATCTCCAGAATTTGTCTTTGGGATGCCTCTAACCTCCCCTTTGTGCAAGTGCAGCCTACTGTGACAAGGGCAATACAGGAGGACAAGGATACAAGATGAGGGTTATGGGGTGGCCAGATGCATGTTCTTCTCACTCAGCCTTTTGCTCAGGCAAGCCTAACCCCAGCAAGTACAGCAGGCCAGACCCACCAGAAGAAAAAAACAAATCCTCCCCACTCTGGACTTATCTGGCCAAATGTCTCCCAAATCACAAAAACATTCTGCTGAAAAAGTCACGTACCACTGAAGAAGCGATACTACACCAGCTGCACTTCTGTCCCAGGGGAAGGAAAGTTATTTGTGGGCTGGCAGCTCCTCCTGCTTCCCTCCCTGCACAGCCTGTGCCAAACCCTTCTGTGGATTCAGGTCTTAAGTCTGCACTGTCCGTGCCCGAGGACCATTTAAAGCCACCACCATCCCGAGCTGAGCACCCACTGGTGCTGCATCCGGCACACACACCTGCCCTGGGCACGTGTGCTGGCAGGGAGCTCTTTGCCTTGGCAAGCACAAGAGAAGCTGACAGCCTCTGGCTCAACCCTTCCCCAGAAGCACCTGGTCCTGCCAGACTACTGAGGAGGAAGGGAGAAGGATGCTCTAAAACAGCAAGAGAAGTTGTGGACTTAATGAGAAGTGGAAATTGGTTAGGAATAAAAGAAGAAAATATCACGATGCAGGAAAAGCGCTACAGATTAGGGGTGTCTGTCCATAAAGGCCCGTGTCACTTCCTGGCATGCATTGCAGAAGTGTCTGCTCAGACAGACTCCCCCTTTAGGGCTGCAGCCAGCATCCTGGGGTTATCAATGCCATGACCTGCCATGAGCGAGCCAGCCCAAGGTGTCCTGCAGGCACCACACTCCAGCCAAAGTAGCCTCCCAGCTCCTCACTGCCCCCTTGGCAGAGGGGCCAACAAGGGGCCATGGGCTGACAGGACCTTTACAAGCCTCATGCAGCCGTGTCTGGACTATTGCTGCTTGACAGTGAAAGGGCCTTCACAGCCAGCCAGGAGCAGGAAATACCAGAGAGGTCCCCAGAGCACTGTCCCAGTGCTGGAGAGGATCCACCCAGAGTCCAGCAGGATACAACTCCACTCTCATATGGGACAATCCTCAGAGTTCACCTTCCCCACCATCATCCCTAACCCTGTATCCCTTGCCAAACCACAATGCCTCAGAGTTGTTCCTTCGTGCCTGCACACTGCTCACACAGACAGTACTGGGGTCCACATCAAAAATGAAAGTACAGAGTATATTTCCTTTAAATGTAAACATAGCACCTCCCATTCTGAGGTACACAAGTCCTTTCCAAATCATCCATCACCATCAGTCACCCATTACTCAGAAGCAGCAGGAAGCACAGCCGTTAGCTGTAAGCACTCTGTCCTGCTAACACCCTTGCAGAAGAGGGACAAAAATGACAACCTCCAGCTGGTGTTGCAGGGGAGAGCAAGATGGTCCCCATCAGCTGGAGCAGCACCTGAGGCACACATATTTATTTATCATCTCCCAACATCCATGCAAAAGTTGACAAGCACCTGGGGGCACAGCTTTTGCAGCCAGCTTTGCACAGGCCCAGACTTATTTAAGGAGGTCTCTGACTGCATGGGATATTTCAGCATGCGTGTGGGTGACCCCGTTCAGGAGCTGCGTGAGCCTCCCGGGGCGCTCTGCTGAGCACGGCGGTGAGCCCGCGTTTGTTTGTTGCTATAAGTGGCAAGCGTTACCTTTGATGCCTGCGTCTGGCTGCAGGGATGTGTTAGTCATACAGGTTTCACATTTGGAACGTTTGTCGTGGTACAATATAATTAGTGGTACCCAGCTCCCTCTGTGTTTGTGTTCAGCTGGCACTGGCATGTTTCTCTGCCTGTTAATGTGAGACAGCGCCTGTTCTCATCTGCCTGTGCATGCATGGAGTTGTATAAGTGCCAGCAAGGAATAGGGTCACTTTTCTTAGCACTTAATTTGAAACAGAAGTTTTTACATCTCCATCATCTCAGCACCTCCAAATGCAGCAGGACATGGCAGAAAGCCAGCAAGGAGTGTTCCAAATGGTGCCCGAATCCATCTCTCACAGATGCTGGTGCTCCCACACGCCCCTGAAGCACAACATCCGTGGCCTGCATCAGAGCCAAGGTCTCCCAGCTTCCCTGCCCTGGTCACATGCCCCTGACCTGTTGCTTTTGCAGCTGCATGCTGATTAATTGCTGTACTTTCTTTCCACACGTGCTATTGTCCTCTGCTAGATTTGCTTGAGAACTTGACAGCCTCACCCTTTTCACTCTGGTTGTTTTACACCCCTCCTCCTGTTAAAGACAGGGAGCAGAAGAAATTCCTGCATCCCACTGAGCAGGGGAAGGAGCAGTCCAGCCAGCACAGGACAAAATGAGCAAACTATCTGTCCTGAAGTCTCAACAATACCCTGCCTTCAACCTGTACTGCAGGCAGCATTCTGCAGCTGTAGGAACAGCAAGGCCTGATCTCCTGGACACTCCCACCCTCATCATCAGAGTCAATGTCCAATGTATCACTTCCCTGTCATGTGGCTGGGATAGCCCCATCCTGTCTGTACTTCTGGTCCCTGCTCCTGGCACAGCAAAGTGGGGATCTGCTTACATTGCTAAGAAGCCTTTTGCCAAGCCAAAGGAGATGTTATGCAGACCAGTAAAAATTTTGCTGGAGAGATAGAGAAAAAAAGTAAACAACAAGAGAAGAAAAGGCATAGGAGTAATATAGTCACTTTGGGTGTAGGCAATACAGAGGAGGAAGAAGTTTCCCATTGGAAAATCTTTATCTGACCTATATAGAGTGTTTGAGACCCAGAAGTGAGTGTTGCTGAAGACCCTAACTTTATCCCACTGCTTCCCAGAGAATACACATACTTGTTTTCAACAAAGTGTTTTCATTTTTGCTGTTCCAAGTGAACAGACTCTAAAAATCTCCTTCTGGGGGTGACTCTGTACTACAACAGATCCATCTATGTGGATACTCTTCCCCAGAGTCAGTGTTTTCCCTTTTAAACCTGCCCCTTTGGTCCACACAGCTCCCAGCGATCCCTCCTCCTCGTGCACACGGACACCTTCCACTTGAGAGAATTCCAGTCATCTCCTCTCGCTTAAAACCACCGCTTCGCCAAGCTGCACATCTTTAGCACTTAATCCTTGCTCGTAAATGAATCTCCTCGGCCCCGCGGTGCTGGGTGCGGATCCGCCGGAGCCGCCTGTCGCCCAGCAGCGCTGGAGCCCGCCCGGCCTCGTGGCTCTTGCTGGCCCCGTCACGCTGCCAGTCCGTGTCTGATGTGCCATCTACCGCCATATCGCGGCCTTGTGGCCTGAGCTGGCCCTCCCTTGCCCCTCACCAGCTTCTCAGAGCCCATGTTTCAGATTTTTGATTGCCTCCAGATGCACTAGCTTCCATTTTTCCTAAGATTAATCTTAAGTTATTTTCTACCATTTTTCTGACCTTCCTAGTTCCGTCTGTGTTATTTTACTGCATCTCCACTGGCAGGCAAAAACCTGGTTTATCATCACGTGGGGAAGTCATTAATGCGCTGTTTACACTTTCCTTCAGGTCAGCAATGAACATAGCAATTAAGACAGTCAGATGAAGATGATGAAGAGGAAGATAGCGGTGTCATATGCTGCCAGCAATGATGGCTTGTAGGCCATCCTCGCACTCCTAACCCTTCAGGACCCAGATCCTAAAGTGCTAGTAGGAAACACAAAATGTGCAAATACCTCAACTGTCCCTCTGAGAGAAGCCCGCGCTGGGAGAGCAGAGCTGCAGCTCCTGCCCACCACAAGGACAGGTGTCCCATGCTGCAGCTGCCAGCACTGCACCTGTACGAGTGGATGGAAAAGGGCATCCTGGGGCTGCTCCCACACAGGCTAAGCCAACAGTGAGAAGCTCTGCTGCCTCACACCATCCTTCCTGTACCAACCTCTCTGCCCTTTTTGTCTCCATCCCAATGCCAAGCCCAAACCAGCATCAGGACCTGTTGGAGTGAGCGAGAGCAGGAAAACAGCAGCATATAAGGAGTGGGGAGACTCCAGGAGACTTCCTGGACCCTGTCACAGCACAGAACTGAATGCAACTTGCCACTTCTGCACAAGCATCCTCACCACCTCCTGTCTTTTTCCAAACTCACTGTCACACTCACATCTGGAGAGGAGATTCCCCAGGACGAAAATGGAAATGGGGAGGTGGAGACAGTAAGCAGCACATCTAAAGGGAACACAATATGAAGAGCTTTGGGGAGCATCAAGGGTTACATCTACAACCTCTCTCCTCCCTAAAAGTTACTGCTCCCCCTCAATCCCTCCAAAGGAGACAATCTGCATAAACATAGCTATGCAATTGGAGCAAACTAAGTCTTGGCAAAAACAAAAACAGGAAGGGAGCTAAAGCTATGTGGAGTGTGATGATGCCCCAGGCTCTGCCTCCAGAAAGGAGAGAGGATATGGGAAAGAAATGTAGCTCTGAAAATGGGAATCTTCTAGAAGCAAAGAAGAGGCAATCTTGCTAACTCTTCTGCAAAGGCCTACAGGATATTCAATCTCAGGTCAATAGATGGACCAGGACCTTGTGATGGTTCCCCTGCATCCCCCATGATTTGATTACTGACACTGCTACTTGTTTACGTAAGTTTGAAAGTCCCCTTCTCTCCCTGCTGTCACCAGGGGGGAAAAAAAGCAAAGCTGGGACTTTTCAGTGCTTGAACAGCAATCACTGAAAAGCAGCAAAGACACCAGTGCAAGCATATCTGACCACACACCTGAAATGGACCCCTATATCCAAGCCAAATCCTTGCAGCCTTGCCAGAAAATCCAGTCTGAAAGAGTCCATAATGAGTTACTCTGCACCCTACCTCCATCCATCCCTGCTGCCAGACTCAGAGTGGGCTTAAAGGCAAAATAAGGAAAAACAAATTGCCCGAGCAATTGAAGACATCAACACTGCCGAAAGTCCCCACTCAGAGATGAGATGCAAGAAAGTGCTGGGCACACTTGCATACACATGCCCACACAAACATGCAGCAGCAGAAACAGGATCCCAACCATTCCTGACAGTCCAACAGATATTCCCACAGGAAAATCCATTCCTAACCTCTGTCCTGGAAAGCAAATTAATTGAGCCTGTCAGACAGACACACTAAGGCAACACAACATTTGAGCAAGGTTTAACACCACTAACCCCACCTGTGCTCTCTATTCAGCAGTGTTTTTGTAGCCATGGCCAAAGCCTGACACCTCAGAAAAAGGAAATATAAACCTTCCCTACCCTCTGCTCCCCCATACTAATGATCATACCAGACAGGCACTTTCAGCAGTCACATCACAGCAGCAAAATCCCTGGCATTTATCACTTCACCAGCTACCAACAGCACAGGTCAGCAGCTCCTCTCCATCCTATTCAACTCCGTGGCCATAGCCCCAAACCCAGTCGTTTCATAAGGATATGCCCTTTGCTTGCCCTCCAGGGATGCCTCCATGGAGCTTTGCATGAAGACACAAGGGAGTAGGATGTGGTGCCCATGCTGCAGATGATGTCAGAAGCAGAGACAAGCAGTACTCTTGGAACTGGTTTTTTTTTTAATACACACACACATTTGATCAGAGGGTAAAAACCTTTGCTTTTGAAGGCACCCTTCCAATCCTGCCTTGATCACACAGAGAGAGGGCTTCTGCACTGCATTCTGCAGGTGCTGGGAAGCACAAGCTACTGCAGAAAACACCAGCAAGCAGGATTCCACACCAGGAGCCCACAGGCTGCAAGGATTGGTATGAATCTGCAAAGCCCCTGGTGACTGAGGCTGGCTTGGCCCAGAAAACACATCCCTCCTGTGCCACCACAACAGCACACACCTCCAGTTCAAGGCAAGAGAGAAGGCATTTTCTGACATCTCCTCATTGCAATTAGTCCCTGATACACTGGGCTGATTGCTCTTCAGGGCACACTGCGGTGCTTCAAACACTGCGGCCTGACAAGTACCAGGAGAGCAAGTTTATTACAAAGTTACTGGGTTGATTTATGCAATTTGAGTTATGATTAGAGGGTTTAAATAAATTTTGTATCAGTATAAGACATTCTTCAAGCCACTGTGTGATTTCTAGGAGCTTCAAGGTATGCACTTTATACACAGACAAATAAACCAAGGAAGCTGTCTATTTTAGGTCATTATAAACAATGATGCACCTCTGCATAACTGACAAGAAAATTCTACTTTCCAAGAGGAGTTTGAGGTTTTACAGATCTTGAACACCCTTCAAATCAGTCCTATATTATCCCATCTAATTTTTTTTTAATATAGCTAAGAAGTGGTACTGTATGATCTTGCAGATCCACCCGTACCACTTGATTTCTGAATCCATCCATGGATGCAAAGGTTCTAGTAAGGCTCTGGGCAACTGCAGAAATTCACCTGCTTGCTTGAATGTGCAGGACTGGGACTTCAATTTAGTAAAATATTAAATTTATTTTAAATTAGCACCCCATTCTTTTAAAGATTTCTAACACTGTGTGTGCTTTTCATGAGTTTCCAGCTGTAGACACTTGTTCTCTTTGAGAAAAATGAATAAAAATTAGTTTCAACATTCTTTTTTCACTAGGAAAAAAAAGCTGACCAAGCATGTGGCTTCTTTGCAGCACAGCCTGGAACTGCAGGCTTTTCCCCAAAATCAGAGGTGGCCAGGGCTCAGCATAAGCTAGTCTGGTGTGGGACATCCTCCTGGTGTGCCTTGCTGTCACTGGGACACGGCAGGGCTCTAACATTAAACAGGGCTGTAGGCTGGCACCATGTCACACCAGGCATGGACACATGGGCTCTCCAAAACTGGATCAAACAGCAGAGATGCAGGCAGGTGGGTTGGTGGAAGGAAGCAAGCAAGCCAGCCCAGGACTAGAGGAGATGCCAAAACTGCAGCCTGGGGCACAGGTGCATTATTGGCACCATGAGGATGCTCAGGACTGGACCATCAAGGAAGGTGCTGCCCTTGATGGGGACAAGAATGAGGACAGAGGAAAGCTCACCCAGCATTGTAGGTGCACTGTGGTAGAGCCCAGGAAGCCCAGCTGGTCTCCTCATACCCCAACCAAGGCCACCGTGCCTACCCAGAAACACCCACAGGCAAGCACTGAGCTCCTTATGAGACAGTATCCCCCTCATTCCCTTGATGGCTGTGGATGTCCTGGCCCTGCATCAGCCAGATCCACAGCCTGAAAACACTCCCAAGGCAGCAAAAAGGGAAGATTTTGAAAGATAAAACATGAAACAGGTTGGCATAATCCCCTTTATAATAGGCACTGTCACATTGACCCAGGCTTCACAAGGCAAACCCCTTAGATGTGGCAGATCAAAGCTTCTTTGTCCCCCTGACTCTCCTCTGAGATATTCACTACCAGATATCCTGGCAAGGCATGTGTGCATCTTCTGGTGCATCGAGGTGGCCACTGTTTAGACACAGCTTTCTAGTGAGATTTGCAGGGAAACTGCTTTTGCCCACCTTCCTGCTGCAGTCAGGGCCAAGGCTTTCCCAAACAGGTACTGCACCCTTGCCCAGCCAGCCTGATGCAAGCACCCTGGCAGCGGGCAGGCAACACAGTGCCATGCCCAGACTCCATCCCTGCCTGCCTCCCAGCTTGCCTGGGAGAGGATGGTGGCACCAGACCTTCACTGAAAGGCATGCACTGCTGCCCTTCTGAGGAAGATCACATCCAGTGGCCATGGCAGGAAGCTATTTTCTTATTTAATGGAGAGAGGAATAAATGCTCTCAGTCCCTTGCAGGCAGCTCCCTCCTGTCTGAGGTTGTGTGCCTGCCCAGACTTCAGGGATGGGGCAGTGCTGGTTGGGGCAGAGCTGCTCAGAAGGTGTCCTTAAAATATAAAGGGAAAGGGCAGCAAATCTGGAGCTCTTGGATTCCCTTTACAGTGTTCCCAATTAAAAGTTTCTTTGCAGGTAGAGTGTTGAGAAAATAATGTGCTTGAGGATTTCTTTCCACTGATAGAGAAGCTTATGTGTCAGAGTTAAAACACAGAGGGGTAAACGAGATGGAGGGTCAGCAGACCCCTTCCTTCTTTGAGATAATAAATCCTTAGCCACTAGCACAAATCTAAGATCAGGAGCTCTGCAATAGCACACAGAAACAACTGACAATTTACATAGCAGTCTTCTAAGTGACAGGGACACAGAACCAGTAGCAGCCCCCATATCAATGAGATAAACACCTATTAGCAGAGAGAAAATGCACAAGTTCTGCTTTAGCTGTTTACCATTTTTCCTTGCAATAATTTGCAGGGAAATTATATATATATTTGGGTTTTTTTATTTTCTGGCTTTTTATTTTTTCAAAACCACCAGTACTTGTCACACAGCTGCTGTTACCAAGAAGCAAAAGGTAACCATCAAGAGGGTTACGAAAACCAGCACTGGCAGAAAATATGCCTGATAATTGCCGGTCAACAAGGTCTAACATTATTTCTGTTTCTCTTCTTTTCTAATTCTTCTGTTTCCACCCCACTCCAACCCCTGACTCCAGCCAACAGCTTCCAGTGATACACAGAAGATGATGCATTTTGCTGAATTAGAGTACATCCTATTCCGTGTCCCTTTTCAGGATGTTGCACATGCAATTGAAATGCAATAACAACCATCAAAAAAACAAGAAAAGACACTTTAGGAGACCTGAATCCAAGACCAAACTCTTGCGTTGGGGGGGAAAAAAAAAAAAAAACCACCAAAGAAAAACAATACCCAAACCCAAGAAGACCCTAAACAGTGAGAAGGTTTTAGGAAAAGTTACATATTTACAAGTCTCAGACAGTTACCTCTCCAGGGAGGTTTTGTAACCCTCCCTCTTTCTTACCATCCTTCCCCATCATAACAGAACAAACTAACCAGGGCTAAATTTCAAATTCCTGGAATTATTCACACTCCTTTTGTAATTTACAGTCATGTATAAAGAGCTGCTGATTATCTATGAGACACACATTCCTTGCTGCAATTGCTCATGGTCATGAACTACTGGACACACAGTTGTCCCCTTTCTGCCACCACCACTGCCCAAAACACACGCCAAAATCAATTATTGCTACTTGTTGGGTAAACAGAGGCAGTTTCACATACATGGGCACTGCACTCGGACATACACGTACCACCGGACATGCACACAGAAACAACTTTCCTCTCTGGAAAGACAGAATTATTCACATTACAGACATGTCTACCCTCAGCTTTACTTCTGCCAGAGAGGAAACAGGTACGAAACAGAACAGGGATGATACAGGTACATGGGTGGGCGCAAGTTTTCTATTAAAAGGACAGCAAAACGAGACAGAGACAAGGTTAGCCAGGTGTGCATGCGTCTCACCTACCTTTGCATGGAAAAGAAATCTCCGAGGGAGAAGTCTCCAAGTCAGAGAAGCAAAATAAAATAATAATGAAGATGCTTTGAAAAAATTCCCCCACCGAGATTAAAAAAAGGCCCCCCCACCTCCCCCCCTTGCACACAGGCACACTCACACGCAGACACACACACCTCGGTGCCCGGGGTGGGGAGAATAGGAGAAAAAAAGATCAGGATCAGCTGAGTGATGGGGAGCAAAGAACCTGCCGGCGAGAAGCGGGGACTCGTGTTAGATCCGTGCCTGCAAGGACTGAGCGTGTGCAGGAAGGAGATGGTTTAAAAGGAGAATACATGGTAAGAAATTGTGGCTGCTCGGGCTGGAGTCTGAAGCTCTAGAGTCAGAGCAAACAAAAAGAGGTTAAAACAAAGGACCTCTTCCTTCACAGGAGGGCTTGGAGGGGTTTTGCCTCTGTTTTGCCAGGCGAGTGGTGTTAAAAAGTGACAGAAGCTTCCTTCCAAAAAGACCAGAGACAGGGTCAAAATAATTGCAGGACGTTGGAGGTGTGGGTGGGGGCAAGGTAAGCTAGTCCATGGTAGGAAAGTGAGAAGGAAGGGCTGGTGTGTGGTTTCTGTCTGTCTCGCTCTCTCTCTGTCTCATGGTGTGTTCACCAACAGCTTATGGAGCAAACTGCACAGAGAGAGAGAGAGAAAATAATTGTACAGGCAGAGAGGGAGAATGAAACACCGTCCTTACAGTGACACCAAATGTCTTTAGGGGAACCTACAATTAGAGGCACAGAATGCAGGAATTCTTACAGCACAGGAGGAAAGGCAGAAATCTCCTTGCACACCATCACACACCTGCATCCATGGTGGGGTCTCAGGGCAGCTGGTTTGCCCCTTCCTTCAGCGCACTCATCCTTCCTTTTCTGGTGGACACTGGCTTCAGCATGCTTGCCTTTCCTTGAACTTTTAAGGACATGTCCCTCCGCAGGTCACAGATCAAGCAGGTTAGAGAATTATCATTTAGGTCGAGTTAAAAAAATGAACAACCCTCACCCCCCAAAAAAATCCTTCCCTCAAAACCAATCCCTCCTCTCCGCCCCATCCTACTTCCCAGATCTGTTACTGGAACTCAGGGGGTGGGAACAACTCTCTGCAAATTAGTTTCCCATGCCATTTTGTGAAGCCAGGGGGAAATGAGAGGGATGGATAACGTGCAGGAATCCTACCTTCTAATGGCTAGAACAGAGTACGGCCTCCCCGAGCCTTATCCAATGGAGGGCCAGCACAGCCATCTGCCCCCACTGGTCCCATTCTGTGGCTGAGCAGCCCTACCCCACATGAGCACAGGCCTCTCATTCTTGAAGCATCAACCTTCAGTTTTCCTACTGGGGATCCCAAGTCTGCTCTGGGAAAGAGACACTACAGGGAGCCATCACACTCCTCAAGGCTTTTCATGGGTTTTTCATGTTCAGAAAAATAAAATTCCACATGTTACGAGACATGGAGACATTCCTGCCTCCTTGTAGGGTTCCACAAAGTTTCTCCAAACCTTCCTCACCAAGACGATGTCCACTCCAGCTGTCACAGACTTTCCAGTTCATGGCCAGCATAGCTGGGTCAAGGTAATTAACACATCTAAATTACAAATGGCTGGGAAACCAAGCACTTCCTTCATAGTGAGAAACAGACCCTTGGATGTTAACTCTCCACAGGAAGGCAATGGAGCAAGCCCACCTTCTGGTAAAGTCAGGACCACTCTGATTTTACCTGAAGGTAGCTCACATGTGTTCACCACCTAGGGTGAAAAATATCCTGTAAATATCCTCTCCGCTGCAATTTATCTGGCTCGGGTTTGCTGTACCAGGGACTTGAGGCAGAAGTCAAGGAGCCTCTAGCCACTTACACCACATAAGCCAGGCTCCTTGGACCTTGAGCAACATGGTTGGCACCACCACTGTCTCTCACAAGGCCCTTAAAAGACTTTGGAACAAAGACAATGGCTGTCCACTTTTAATGCAGCACTTTTGTGTTTTTTAAAGTGTCTAATCTTGTTACCTCTCCTGAAAGGTAAACTCATCTCCTGGAGGATCCTCAGGCTGCTCCAGAAGTGCTGAAAAATAAAAAGAGAGTAGTCTTACAAACAACGGGAATGTTGTGAGCATCAAAAGTTGGATGATTAACATCTTCCATGAAAAGCAGCTCTTCCTCAGACAAGTCCAGCCTGCCTTTTCTCATAGCTTCTGACCAGGGTTGCAGTTCCATGGTGTACCCATGCATCTTCCACAAGCTGCAAAGAGATTTTATTCCAGGATAATAATTTTCTGTGGTGGTCAGACCTCTCCCTGCCCAGGGTCAGAGCCTGTTTGTATGGGAGCTGCGCACGACCCTATCTCTCATCACCTTTGGCCCCAAAGATGGTTGTGCTTACCCTGAGTTCATTGTCCTGCATGAACTGGAAGGTTCCCATCAGCAGCAGGAGCCCATCCACAACAGGAGGCCCTCAAAAGTGAAGGATTTTGTGATATTCCAACCTCAGCTTCTCAGTGTGATGGGGATGTGGTGCTGGGCACAACCACAGACCCACAATAGATTTTGGGGTGATATCAAAACTGTGTGAGTGTCCCAAAAGCTGGCTGAGGCAGATGCCCAAACAGATCTCTAGACAATCTAACTGCTCAGGTGTCAGGCTACTCCTTCCTCAACCAATTCTGGGCAGTCCCCCAAGATATTTACTCCCCCCTAGAGGCCCCACTAGCACCACACAGTGAACATGCAGCAATCACAGGCACTCACATTCCACACACACACCCCTGCCTACATATGCCTTCCCCATTCCTGCAACAGAGGAGGGGCTGGCTGACCTTTTAGTCCCCTTTGCTAGCAGGTCCACTCTGTGCTGCCAAGGTTAATCTCCTTGGCTTTTTCCTCACCAAATACAAGACACTCACTACGCCCTTTCCTCATAAAAATCATCTATTATTCCTTCCCAAGAAATAGAAGGGCTTCAATTCTGTCCCAGAAATGATGAATCTGAGCATTATATTATTTCAGATGCCTGTAATTCACCAACAAGCCCCTTCAGGGGAAAGAGGGAAAAATGCAATTGAATTTATTCATGCATTAATATCAAATGAGAAAAAGAGAATGAGGAGGGCAGGAGAGAGAGGGAGAGGGTGAGGCAGGGTGGAGAAGCAGGGCAGTAAGGAGAGGTGAAAGAAACAAAACTTTAAAGGGAGATAAAGAGTACATACAGAGGGGCACAGGAGGACAGAGGGACACAAACACACACTCAGGACAATCTGTGGGTCATCTGTCATGTCTTCATCCTAGGGTCATATCTGTTTGCCTTCCAGCACATCCACAGCACAGGGATAAAGAGACACTTGAACTCTCAATCACACAAACCCTCCGAATTGGTCAAAGCACGCAACAAGCCTGGAAGGAAGGGAGAGGGAAATGGGCTGGGTGGGGAAATGGAGTCATGCCATTCAACACGTCACAAATTTGGAGCTTATGAAAAGAGCAATCCTGGGGCAGCTCATGCACCAGAGCAGAGCCACCTCATCTCCACAGCCCTCCCCCATCTGCATATTCTGGGGTGATTTCCATGGGCTTCCTGGTACATCCACCACAGGCATCCCTCCAGAGCAATTCCAAGCCCTGGGCTGGGAAGCTGTTGCCATCCCTGAACAAGCCCCTCCTCTCCACCATCCACAAGGCAAGGGACTGAAGATGTCTCCTTGTCCTGCAGCTCACAGTAGTCACAGGGCTCCATCTTCCAGCCCCGGTGCACTTTCAGAGAGTTTTGCCCTCTGCCCTGAGCGATACAGGTGGGATTGCTTGGAAATGACCTGGAAGAAGATCACACCAGACATGAGCATGGCAAAAGCTGGTCCTACCGTTGCATCCAGAGCATTTCCAAGAGTCCCCCTCTGTTCTTTCTGTGATTTTTGAGAGGAATGAAAAAGTCCATATTGTTCCTATCACTACCTGAGCCAGCAGCACTGGCTGGTGAGTTAGTAAGGAAAGTATGTGATTCACTGTAGCTGCTTAAGAAAGTGGACCTGGGGAGAGGGAAAGAGCAGGAAAGGGGGAGCCATATCAAAGCAAAGACAGCAGAGATAGCTTGGTGAAATGCAGCCCTCCCCTCTGGAGGTTTGCAGGTGGCTGTGGGCTGAGCCCACCAGCAGCAACCTACACTGGATTTGAAGGCATCTTCTAGCCAAGTCTCACAGGCATCATCTTGCCTCCTTGCCAAGCTGAGCCAGCCCCAGCCCTTCTTTGAGAGCCCTGACCACAGATCCTGCTCTCCTGCATGGCACATGGGAGCCCAACACAGGGAATTCTGCTGTGGCCACAGGAATGGCTGCACAGCCCATTCCATCCTCCAGCTCATCTGCACAGTGCACAAAACCCCTTGGAGCTGGGGCCACTGTGTGCCCAAATTAGCCATGGCTGCATGTTGTCTACGCTCATCCCCAGGCATGCAGCAAGGAAAAGGAGCAGTCAGACAGAAAGCAATATTTGCCACAATGCTCCCAGGTAGGGCATCAGGTCCTGCATCTGTTGCTGTTGTGGGTTTATGTTTGCTGCTTCCAGGAGACAGGGCCCAGCTTTTCCCACATCCTTCAAAATAGAAAGAGAAAAATAAAATGAGAGAGAGAGTGTAAGCTCTGACGTGAACCTAACTTTAGATCCAAGGTCTGATGACTCACTCCACTGGGGGAGAAGTGCCTAAGCTGGCTGTAGGTTTCTGTTTATATACCTCGCAGAGCTAAATATGTAGACTGAGAAGTTCTTCTGTTCTGGCCCAACAGCTTCAATCTGCATTTTATCCATGTAAATCTTAATGTTCCCTTCACTACTAAATCTCTCTCTCTTTTCCCCCCAGCATTGCCTTCCTAATCCCCTTTATGATTGCTTTGTTTTAGGAAACTGAAGAAACACATGTCCCCACCTTCCACTCTGGTGTTTATGGTTAGACTGACAGGGGATTTCTGCAAAATGATTCAGTGTTGTGGCTCTTAAGCACAGCTCCTCACACAGATCTGCTAGTGCATTCCAGACCTGGCCCAGTGCTCCCAGCCACGGTGCTGGCAGTCAGATCCTGTGATGTCTCCTGATCTGCTGGTCCTGATAGCTACACAGCTCACAGGATAAGCACCGGCTCCCTCCCAGGGATCCCTTGTCCCATTGCTCCAGCATGGACCTATACTCCTGACCCCACCCATGTGCCCCAGGGCTGGCAAGGTGCTGTCTTCTCCAGCCTGCCACCCTGGGGCATGATGTCACTTTGCCATCATGCCTCAGGCCCTAGCTGTCACACCAGCAGGTGCTCTGTGAGGAAAGGCTGACAGCCACTGCCAGCTATTGTCCACTTCTGAGACCAGAGAACAGATTTTGTCATCACAAAAGGTAGCTCTACGAGACCTCCACAAGCCTTTTCAATTGCCAGAGCATGTGGCACTCCCAGCACTGTCCCTCACACCTGTACTCATACCTTGCACATTTATGGTACAATGGTTCCATGGTCACTCTCCCATTTGCCAATCATCCTGTTTTGGACACGGGCTGCAAACTGTCCATCAGCTACACAGGAGGTCACAGTGGATCTGTAATAGCCTAAAGTTGGAATATCCTCATCCCTCTTCATCTGAAACAAAAAAGAAGGGGGTGGTAAAAAAAAAAGCTTAGAAAGAGGCAAGAGGGAAATTATAAATTAATCCCTCTAGCAGAGGAGAGAAAAAGACCATGCAAGAGAAAAGGAATCTCTGCCCCCAAAGGGCAGCTCTGAACTGTGGTGGCAGACAAGTTTCTAGATAAGAAACAAAGACCATTTACAAAAAGGTGGTTTTATGAAAAGTAACAGCGGAGAAGAAAAGCATAATAAGAGTGTGTATTTGGCTGAGAGATCTCCAAGGGGTGAAATTCAATTTGACACAACAGCTCAGTTCAGGAAAGGAAGATCACCTTTGCAGTTTAAGCAGATGCTGGGAAGAGGAGCATTGTGTTCAAAAGCCCTCTATGAATCTTCTCTAGATGCAAGACTGTGGGACACAATGGTGAAACCTGGAGCTGACATTCCCCAAGGCATCCTTTAGGTTTGGACCTAAACGGTGGCACATCAGTCTCTAAGGGACAGTCTCATGCAGTACATATTTGTCATCTTGCTCCAAACCTTCTCATCTTCACTCAAAATATTAGAGAGTTAATTTCACAGCAAGTGTCAAAGCTGAGCCATTCTGATCTGCTTCACCCCACAGATCATCCAATGGACAACATGGAGAGTCTGAATATTCTCCACACAAGAAGCACCAGCACTTCATCTGGGGAGCATAAGCAATCCAAAAAGTGTGTTTGCAAAATGCTTGCTGCAGAAGGACAGGCTCTATTTAGGCTGAGGTCAACAGCATCCAAAAGATCCAATACTCTCTTGGCTCAGCTGTGCTCCTTGGCTCTGTCAGGCAGCCTCTGTCTGCCCTCACACAGCCAGAGGAGGCCAGAACAGGCAAGAGGCACCCTCTGATCAGCAGCTGCTCCAGGAAGCAGAGAAAAAGGCAGCAAGAGCTAGGGAGCACCCCAGGGCAGACTCCTTTCAGGCATGTTCACTGCTCTCTAAAAAAAAAGAGAAAAAATCTGTACCAAAATAAGCAGATAGCCCTTCTCATCCCCCATCCATCCCTTTGGTCCTAACTCTTTGAGGCTCTGTGCCATGTCCTGCACAGCTGCTTTGTCTCACCTGGCTTTGGAGGCAGGGCAAACATTTGCACTCAGCTGAGTGACAAGGAGCATCAATGGGTCAAAAACCAAGAGGACTGTTAGGGCCAGTAAGAGTAAAGGAGGGAGATTTAGAAAGGCGAAATAGAAAGGCAATCTTGTGGTGCCACCTCATGATGGGTTTTGCACAATGTAGTCTGGGCCAAGAAGTCCTGGGACCTAGGGCAGAAGTGGAAAAGTACTGAGGTGGAAGTCCATATGCTTTAAGATCAACAGAAAGTGAGACCCATTCACCTTTGCTACAGCTCAGGAAAGGCACGACCTTGACAGAGACATTGCTTTTCCTGAGAGCAACAACAGGCCAGGCAAGGCAGTAGATAACTCCCTGCACAAATTATAGAGGACACCTAAACCACTGATGAATTCAACCTTTTTCCATCATACTGTGCCCTCTGGCAGAGAAGCTATGGAGTAAAGGAACAAAACAATATAGGAATGAAAAGGAAAATGTGCTTTTTGTGGTAGGACTCGCCACTGCAGTGGAGGGGTAGCTGTAAAGATGCCTTTTGCTGAATCAAATGCATAAACTGGCACAACATGAAAGGTTTGAGACTCACCTGCTCTCCAACATAAGTGACAATTTATTCCATCCAATGATCCTTATTCTGGGCTCTGGAGCAGGAAGAAACAAGATCTAATCCCCAGGACATAAGCTTCAAGGAACCTTTCCCATTGGGGTGATTATCTCCTCAACATTCTCTCTTTACAGCTCTATCTGAAGCATGGTGCATACTGATTTCTCCCTCATCGGGGGGAATATGCCCTTCCAGGTACTTGATGCTACCAGCAAGGAATTTTCCAGGTCTAGAGATTGCTGATATACTTTCTCTTCTATTGTTGAAGTTTAAAACAAGGCATCTCCTCCAGCATTTTTCAGATGGAAAAATGTTACATAAGCACTTAGTTCTCATCTTAGGAACAAGGAAACTGAGGTCCAGAGAAAGAAGATGATCCGTTCAAGATCACCCTGCAGAGCAGATGCAAATCTAGGTCTGCCCAATCCCAGCTCAGCACACACAGAGTGGGTCATACTCTACCAGCAGCCACCTGGGAGATCCCCTGGATAACAAATATCATGAAATGGAAACCAAATCTGACACTTCAAGGGGAGATCACTGCCATGGGGAGGGTGAGGAAGGTGTTTCCTGCCAAACTTTCTATCATGCAGCTGTGTTTTTCACTGGGATAGGTGGTTTAATTTTTCTGTGAAGGGAGGGTATGGGCAGAAATTCAGATCTTGGAGTAGATCAGCTAAACCAATGTTACATACCCTGTGCTTCTAACTCTTCCCAAGTCCCAGAGTCGTCTTGAGTATATTTTCTAAATAAGAAAGGAAATAGAAGAGACAGAAAGATATAAATATTGGAGGCTAAATTTGAGCTACAGCAGTGCCTGAGGGAGAAAAAAAAGAAAAAAGAAACAAACAAAAAAAAAATCAGAGAACAGTTTATCAGATGCAAGGTTAGGAAGGGACAGGGGTTATGGCTAATAATAAGCCAGTTTGCTGTTCTGCTCCCAGGCTAGAGCCCAGTCTCTCACTGCCCTCCCCCAGCTCCCCTGTCTCTCCCATCCCACCTCCCACCCTCCCTGTCGCTCACTCTTTCTGCTCCATCACTTCACGTCAGGCTGGGGATTTGATGCAAGGCTCCTGCCTCTTCCCATGGCTTCACACCACTGACCCAGCCAGCAGCATGGGCACACTGCTCCCTGGGCTCACCCACCCCCCTGCCAGCCCTCCACCACGGGCTGGGGGGTGCTCCAAGCACACCAAACCTGGAAGGAGGAGTTCTGCACTGGCTGACCATGGAGCCAGGAGAACAGGTCTGTCTGAGCACCCAGGGCTGCACAGGACAGCCAGAGCTGAAGGACATGCACAGAGACACCACGGCCAGCCAAACCAGTTTGTCCTGCTGATACAGCTGCTCCAGTGCTGGTACCCAGGCAGTATCTGCATGGCACTGTAGCACGCCTTATATACATCCAAGGGCTGCTCAGAAGGCCTGGGCAAGGACAGCAGGGTTTATTTCCAGCTTGCAGCACAAGCATGCCTCTTGTCATCCTATCCTGCCCTCTCTGATGTACAGACTTTGAGGGGAAAAGCCTGCTTCCACTCTGAAGCCCACTGGGACACGAGGTCAGACCCAGCAATGTGCAGAGGAGGCTGGTGCTAGTGGGTTGGACAGGAAGGAAAGCACTCCAGCATTTTAAACCATGAGATGAAGAGTAAGAAGAGTTCCATGTGAAACAACTCCCCACAATACACCAAGAATACACCCAAAAAATACTTTATCTGCATGCAGACAGAAAAAATACGTGGCTTCTTGTCTCCATCAGTACTCCAGAGCCACCATTTCAAAGAGGAGATGCCTTGGTATCAACTGGGCAGCAAGGCAAGGGCCCCAAACTGGCCATGAGCATTTCAGAAATGCTTATTCTCATCTGCAAATCAAGAGAGCACATCATCCTCCCTAGCTAAAAGGCTGCCACACAGCTCCAGGGAGAAGGCTGCTCATCTAAGACCCATGGCTACTGATTGGCCTGTCTATCAAGCTAACTAACTGGGGCACTCCAAGCCAAATACAGAGCTCTCAGGAGCCAGCCCTGAGGTGGGATAGAGCCATTGTTAACCAGAAAGCTGCTGTGCCATAGCAGGCACAAATTCTGTCTTCCACTCCCTTCTAGCCTCCCTGCCCTCATCAGTTCCTGGTGACTCTCCTCATTTCCCTTCCCTGGCCACCATGGGTCTGGGAAGTATTTAGGCAGAGAGTTCAGATACTGTGAAAGCCACCAGGGTCAGGAGACCTGTCTAAGCCTAGAAATGCCCTCCAGCACTCACATACCTGCCTACACTTGTTCACAAGCACTCAAGCCACAGCAAGGTCAGCCTGTGCCCACACAGGGACATTTTCACATGCACAGACATAACTGGTGGCAGGATGTCTCTCAGGCAAACACAACCAGGACTGCCTGCCCAAGGGGAAGCATCAGGCAGGGCTTAGGCTACCTGCATTTTCCTCCCAGCTTGGGCACAGACAGGCTGGGCATCTCTGTGCGAGTCACCTTCCCCCTCTGTGCAGAGGGTAATATCACAATCATTTTGCTGAAGTGTGTTGGAGCCCAAGGCTGAAATGCAGCCTGTAGGAGCCAAGTTCTTATTATATGTCCTGAGCACACACGCACTGCTTCTGCATGCGTCATTGTGTATGAGCTGAACTTTCAGCAGCGAGGGAAACGAGGGAGGGAGAGAGGGGAGAGAGGACAGGTGACATTTCAGCTGCATGCAGCAGGAGCAGAAGTGGTGAAGAGGTGCAGGCAGTTGGCTCCCAAAATACAAGTGCCAGCTAAGGCTCTCACAGCCACTGGCAAGAGATCCCAAGGAAGAAAGCAGCATGAGGAAAAGCAAGTAGGGAGGAAATAATTTTCAAAGCTGGGAAACTGCAACATCAGGGAAATGAGACCAAGGCTGAGGAGAAGACTTCAGCCATGGCAGGTAGGCATAGCCTACAGCCATAAGTACTGGAATACTGTGTGTGGCTCTGAGGCCCCCAGCATAAGAAAGACACAGACCCACTCAGGCAGGTTCAGAGGAGAGCCATGAAGATGACCCAAGGGCTGAAGCAGTCCCTCTGTGAGAAAAGGCTGAGAGTAGGAGTTCAGCTTACAGCAAAAGGCTCCAGAGAGAATTTACATCAACCTTCCAGTACTTAGAGTTCCTGCAAAAAATGGGGAGGGACCTTTACCATGGACCATAGTGATAGGACAAGGAGTAATAGCTTTAGACACAAGGAGGATAGATTTAGATTGGATATTAGGGAGAAATTCTTTTCTGTGAGGGTGGTGAGGTACTGAAACAGGTTGCTCAGAGAAGCTGTGAACACCTCACATCCCTGTGAGTGTCCAAGGCCAGGCTCAATGGGCCTCTCAGCAACCTGGCCTAGTGGAAGCTCTCCCCTCCCAGAGAACTAGATGATCTTTAAGGCCCTTCCAACACAAACCATTCTATAATTCTATGATTCTGTAAGTGGGCAGAAAGAGGATGAAGGTAAAGAGAGGTGCTTGAAGGAAATGAGATATCAGAGGATAATGAGTTTCTGCTAGCCCATAGAACAGACCAGAGAAATAAAAAAACTGTGGAATGGTGAGATTGACAAAATCTTGCTAAATCATTTTCATGGGCTGTTTTGCACCCTGGATGGAGGAAACAAAATTGTCACAATGTAGATATGTTGGCTGAGGGGACCTAAAGGCTGATTTTGAAGGCAGCCACCCAGGGAAAGCTCATCTGTTTGCTGACTGCAGGCAGCAGAGTGGGTTTTCACTGCTGAGATGGTTTTCCAAGCAGCTGGGAGCTTGCACAGAATGAATTGAAAGGTTCTCCGCCCCTGAGATCAACACTACAGACACGTTCAAAAGGACACACACATGCACACATAAAATCAGTTTTTCTTTAGACACCTTTTTGGCTCACATCTAAGCCAAGACTTAGCTAGAATTAATTGCCTTAGTGAACAGCAATGCACTCCAATCCAAGCCTTGCAAGGTAAATCTGATGAATGATTTCGGTTGTCTCAGAAAATGACATGCAGTCAAAGTCGTATTTGAGGAGTGAAGGATAGCATGCCTCTCTGTAAGGACTTACAGCTCCATGGGTGATGGACAGGTTTTCTTCCATCATTTTGAGAGTGATGGGGGAGGAGAGCACAGCACTCTTCCCATTCTTTCACAGCTGGGAGAATCAAGCCACCACGAGCAGAGATGCAGAAAGCATGACCTATCTGAAAGCTACTGAGCAAAATGAAGCTGTTTAGACTACAGAAGATTGAGAAGGGATGCAATAACCACCCTCAGTTGCATACAAGTTGGCTAAAAAAGGAGAAGAGTTCTTAGTGCTCACAGTGGACCACGAGCAACAACGGGCTTACATGGCAGTACAGGGCATTTAGTGGTGAGGAGGGCAAGGCATGCAGTGCTCAGACTGCCTGAGGATCATCCTGCACTTCAGGGCTTTGAAACCAGGCCATCCCAAACCTCTTGGGAATAATGCATGCATTCATCATTCTGGGATGCATATGAAGTCAGTGACATCCTGAGGACACAGCCAGGCCTGTCTTCTGTGGGTGTCTAATCCCAAATGGCCTGTGGCCACCACCACAATCAAGTGTTGCTATTGTGGTGCTTTTTGTGGAGAAACAGCAGCTGTTTCTCTCCTGGCCATTTCTTCCTGAGCAATACCCATTTATTTTGTCTTCCTGAGAGTCTCACAGAGCCCAGCATGTGTTTGCAACACTTTGTGAATAATAACACTCATATATCTCCAGCAAAGTAAAAAACTGGGTCAGCTAAGGCATATGCCTGTGTACATGAGGAGCAGCCAATGCATCTGCCAATGAGCCCTACAGTGCTGCAAAATCCAACCCACCAGGCCCACAGGGGTTATAAGGCAGTGTGCTTCCACAGGGGAAAGAGGGGAGAAATCATCTATAACTGGGAACACACAACCATTTTAGTGACCTTTCACAGGTGAAATCATTAATAAATCAGGACCTGAGAAAGGGCTCTAACAAATTTCTCATACTAATATCCTGGCCACTGAAAGAGAGGGAGAGAATGTGCAATTACCCCACCTCCAGAAGCTGCCTCCAGTGCCTCCAATTTATGTGCATACATGTCAGAAAGGGCTAGGTGCAAATAAACTAAAGGCATGTACCTACCTACTGTAGTGTGCCAGAGGAACATCCAGAAGGAAAAAATTAGTCAGGAATGTTGAGGAAAAGCAGAGACAAGACAAGAGCACATCACACTGCAATACAGAGACTTTTTTAACCCAGAGGAATTTAGAAAGAAACCAGAGACCTGGCTCACAAGCTGGAGCAGGCTCCACACAAGTGGTCAGAAGGCCACAGGCCCCTGAACCCATATGTTTCTCCACTGGCTGCAGCCCATGCATGTAGATGGCAAAGCAACTACACGGCATTAGAGAGAAGCTAAACTTGGGATGTTTGTCAAGAGACAAAAATGAGGAAATGCTCTGTCCCTTCCCAGTGAGCAGGACCTTCAGCCACCTCAGGTACACTCGTGTGCACGTGCACAGCTGCCCCTCTTGGGCAAAAATCCAGGCTGAAGTCAAACGCTGTTAGAGACAAAGATGTTTGCTGAAGCAAGGCAGCAAAAATGGAGAGAGAAAAAAACCTCAGTAACGGGAGTCACAGGTAGGAACTGCCCAGTTGGCCATTTCTCTTGCCATGTTTTACAAAACCCTAGTGAGCAGCAGTGGGTTCCCTGAAAATGCTGTGCTGTGTGATCTCAGCGTGACCCCACATCCTGCACATGAAGGTACAGCCTGGAGAAGCCAGAGATGAGTGATGTTACCCACCACCCCTCAATCATCCCTGATAACCTCAGTGAAACTGGCTTAGGCCAGTCCCCTCCCCAAGACATGGATGGGAGACAGGAGAGGGCAATCGCCAGTTTTAATGCATCCAGCAATAATCAGGATGGCAAGGATGTACAGAGCACAAAATCAGGCAGCAAAAATACACAGGCAGGGAGCTGGAAATAATTAGCATGATACTGTAACCAGAAAACACAAGGCCAAGCTATTTACCATGCTAATTAGTGTTTATCCCTGTTTATGACTGCACATGGCAGTGGGATTGGAGGCCTGATTGGAGGTGCAAATGCTTAAAGGAACAAGCTCTGGATATTAGAATTAGACACCAGGTCAAGGGAAAGCTTCTGCCGAGCAAAGGACAGGAGAGCTAAGCCATCCCTCTCTTCCTGGACCAGAGAGTTGGAGTTGCTGAAAGGAAAACCCAGATGGTCCTTCCACAGCATAGCTATGGAGAAGTGTCCAGAGACTGCTACATGCTATTTATCTGCTAATGCATCTCCATATCCTCATTTCCCTCAGGTCTTTTTCTCCTACACTGTTTCTCTTGGATGCTGCAACCAGATTAAAGATTTCCCTGAAGTGTTCCTTAATGTTCATCCTTCTAAACTGAGTCTGTTTCAACAAAATAAGACACAATTTTCCCTATATTACAGCAGAGTTATTTTTCCAAGGCAGTTTTCCCACATTTTCCCCCATCCAACATAATTTTCTTTTTTATATCTGAACAGACTCAGAGTAGAGGCACAGAAGAAAGGCAGGGATCTGCCACAGCTTGCCTGATTGCCACTGACAAAGGTGAGCATTAGGATGAGTATTCAAGAGTTTATGGTAGGATCCCCTGCTCCACCACTCCCTTCTGTGTGATCTCCCACTGGGATATTCTGCCCAGCAGCAGCCGGTCAGCTTCTGCTGCCTGTCCTCACCACTGCCTGCAACAGAACTGCCTTGACAACAGGAGAGGTAGCTGAAATACTTCCCTAACCATTTTTTAATTTGTTTAATACTGTAGGCTATGTCATAGGGAAGTAAGTCTCTGGAGGTGCTGCTCATGCTAAAGAAAAGTCTGAGTGTTCAGGCACTGGGCACTGCTGATCTTTCCAAGCCTGGCTCTATCACTCCATCCTGCAGGGGCTGATTCACTCTTCCCTTGCACCACTCATCGCCCACAGAGTCTCCCCCTGAAAGAAGCCCTGCAGCTGGTCTTGTCTCTGTCTCTTGCACTTTATTCTTCAGCTCAAGGATTAAAACAGTGCCTGCCTCTGTCCTGTGAAGCTCTCTCCCAAAATAAAATCAAAAAGCAGTGTTGTCCCCAATCTGTCCCTGTATCTTCCCTCCATGCTACATTACCAGATGCTTTCAAGGAGCTTGGCATGTCCTATTTGCTTCCATCAAGGATGTGATATCTGAAACCCCTTGGGACACAATGGCTTTCCAGCCTGGAGAATTTGCCTCCCCCTCTGCATCAGATGTGTCAGAGCAACATTTCATTTACCTTTTCCAGTGATTTTTATTGGTCTAGTTATTAATGAGGACGTTTAACCCACTCCTGGGAAAAACCGTGGAAGTCAAACAACTTACGGTGAGGGGGAACCACTGTGAGGGAAACAGTCTTAAAGTAAGACAGACTCCAAGCAGGCACTGACCCTTTGGTGCACAAAGAATGATCCCACTTCAGCTTATTCTGTCCCCTGCAAAGGCCTGTGGGCACCCTGCCTGCCACCAGCATGGGTGGCTGTGCACCACTGCCATGTCACTGTCCCTAGCTCTCCCAGTATCAGCACCCTGCACTGCTGTGCTGAGAAGCCATGGCAACCATGGCCACCTCAACACAGTTTCTAAACACAGCTATGGCCAAATCACTGGTGCCTATCTGAGAAAGGCATTTAATTTCATAGACAAAAAATAACTGACAAAATCTATTTGAATCTGTTTGTCTGATGATCAGCTTCTTTCCTCTACCCTCTTCATTGAGGATAATGTCCTTATTTGCCCAGTGCACAGACTTTCAGTCTTCTCACCCATGTTGTCTTCTGCATCATCATTGCACCAAAGGATTCCACCACGCACCTTTCACAGTACAGACATGTGAGAAAATGCCATCAAAGGAAAATAAACTTCTCAAGGGGAAAAAGTGACTACATCAAAACCTCACTCTCATCCTTCAAAGAGGGCTGCTGTAAGCCATCCAAACTCCGGTGTTCTCAAACCTCCCCTCCTCCATGCTCTGGTCACTTTGACAGACATACCTGTAATGCCTCCTCTACACCACTGCCCTTCCAACCAGTGCTCCTATAATGCCAGAAGACACCACAAGTGCATCTTCATTTACATTTTGGCCACAGACTAGGGGAAACCAGAGCTGCTCACAGTGTTTACCCTGGCTCTTGTACAGCTGCATAACAGAGCTGAGCAACTCCTCCATTGCCACCAGTCTGTACATAACACACCCTGACACATAGCAGCTGTTGTCCCTATGGACCATGGCAGAAATTTGCATGCCCATATGTTGGCAGCTCAAGCAGAGCAGAGTCACACCTTGGCCTGTGGGATGCAAGGGGCAGCTCATCAATACACATTCTCCCTGGCAGACAATGCCCCTGGAGATTCCTGGTGTCCAGCTGCTGCACCAGGGGCAAGTGCTCAGTGTCATTTATTCCTAATCCTGTGTGTATCTCAGCCTCAGTACAGCTGGTTTAATAGCCAATCTCTGCTGGGAGGCAGCTCAGGGAGGAGAGGGAGAGAGAAAGAGAGGAGGGAGGGAGAAAGCAAGCAAAACAAAAAGAGAGCAACATGAGTAGGAGCCCATAAAGCAGCACACACTGCCAGGCAGAGCAGCAGCTGAATTGGCTGTGACAGGCAGACCCTCTCTGCACCTGGGATTCAAACACAAGCTTATTTTCCTGGTTTCTTTGAGAGACAATGAGTCCTGACTACCTGTCAACGTGTACTCAGGACATGTCATCAGGAGAAAAGGGGCCCCAGGTGCTCCTGACCCACATGGCTGACACAGTTATGAAGGCTGAGGTCACAGGTTACATTTCTCAGAGACGAGCAGTGAGGAGCTTAGAGGGAAAAGAAAAAAAACAAAAAACTGAGCAACAGCAGAAACCAGAGATCCAAAATAATGCACCTGCCATGACTCCTGGAGCTCCCAGAGGATCCAGGACAGCTCTGCCTCCTGCACAGCTGCTGTTCTGCTCATCTGAGGGGCAGGGGAGCAGTTAAGCAATGTGTGCCATCAGACAGATTTCTTCCCTAAGTCCCAGCAGGTGCACAAGTGAAGACGTTCACTGTCTTTCCTCAGCCTGACAGCTTGCTGAGGGGCCATGAAGGATGTATTTCCAGAGAGGTAAGGTCAAGTGTGCCAGGTCTCCTGACAAGCAAGCTACAGTCTCAGCAGCCCATCAGGACAAGGGTATCAAAAACAGCTGCTCATGTTCACCCATAAGGGACCAATAGAGGATGTCTTGAAGAAGACAATTTCACCCTGCAGCATGGCTCCCTTTCCTAGGGCTGGCAGCCGGTGAACAACCCCAAAGTGAGGGGGTATCAGATGGCATTTATAGCCTCCCTTCCTGAGGAGGAGCAGAGCAGCTCATGCCACATCTCCTGGTAAGACACCGAGCCACTCCTGTGCCCTCTCACATGTCCACACAAAGGTTCCTCCTGTGACTCAGCACCTACCCCTGCCTCCTCCTCAAACCACCTGAACACCCTTCACTGCTGCAACAGGCCAAGTAGCTGCTTCCAATTAAAAACTGCTGTTCTCACCAGTTTTTTAATAAGAAAAAAGTAATTGAAATTTAATTTAGTCAATAACCAAACAACAGGGTGTGAAAATGAGCCAGCATTGTCTCAGGTTCTATTCAGAATGAGCTTGAACAAAGAGCTGTGGGAGGGGATGGGGGAGTTACCTGGGGTAGCTGAGGGGGTTCTGTACAGGAGGTTTTGAATCAGAGTCTTTAAAATCACCACATCTGCCAACTAGATTTCTTCCCTAGGCCACCCCCAGCATTAGATGCAAAGCCTCCAGGCACCCTCCTTCAATAATCCCCATACTCCAGTAAAAACTTCCCTTCCCCTTCCATCCCCAAAGCCTGCAAGCAGTGCCTCTTTCCTCCCTCTTCCCAACAGTGCTGCAACTAGAGCCCCGTGAGTGTTGGCAGCCACAGGCCCATCAGCACAAACTGCTGCCTGAGAGAAAGGGAGAGAAGCAGAGGAGTCTTGGGGGCCCCAGAACAAGACAGGACTCGTGAGTCATCCCCTGCGTACCCACAGCCCCCGCTGGCTACCGCCGAGCTCCAGGAAGATGCTGAATATTCGATGAAGGGGATTTTTTTAGATCTGCTGAAAATGGCAAGGGAAACTCCACTGACAATTTTTTAAAAAAAAAATTTTTAAAAAAGGAAAGATCACAATCTCATTGCCACAGCCAGTCTTACACCTTCCCTGAGGATATGTTAGAACAGCCAGGGGTGTGAGAGGAAAGCAGCCCATGGCGATCTGTTTCTGGCAGGCAGAGGGAAGGGAGGATGAGGGAATGGCTGCTTGAGGGTGCAGTGTTGCCATCCCCACCATTCTGAATGTATGCAGGTGCACAGGCAGCCTGGGTTTGCAGGTGAAGGGGCAGAGCACATGCTGAGGGAAAGCATCACCATCACCTGGCTCTGATGCCTCTGCTACACATCTCAGCATCTCTGCCCTGGTTGCTACTAGAAGACCTCCCTTTCAAAAGGCAAGGTTAAATACGGCATTTTGCAATGCCAGCCTGTACAGCAAGGACAAGGGTCACAGGTTGTTTTCACACAGTGTCACATGAATCACTACAGAAGTGCGGGGTGACATGGGGTCAGTTTGCTCCTCCTCAAATCAGTGAGGCAAAAATCACCTCTTGCTAATGTTAGCAAAGTAGGCATTTACTCCTTAGAAAGCTCCTTTGCATCAGCTGACATAGGGTTAAACCTTCCCAGTCAGTAAAACCTCAGCCCAGTAAGAGAGGAAGCTTCTGTTGCACCTTGGTGTGACTGTCAGAAGGTGATGTGGGACAAACACTCCTTTCCAAAGCAGAGTGCTTGGCTAGGGAAATGGAGAGGAGGGTGGGAGTCAGGAATTGCTGGTATGGAGCAGAGATTCTGGGCTGAAGCCCCTCAGCTCATCATCAGAGGAAAAAAGAGTGCCACCAGAATGGTGCCAGGGGAAGTACTCAGCACAGCTGAGGGAGGGGAGGATACTTCTGTGTGTGAAGGAACAGGATTCAGAGATATACAGAAATTATAGACATTTTCTTTTCTCCCACTCTTCTCTGCCCTGTCATTTTCTCTTCTCCACTTTTTCTTTTGGTCTCTGTCTCACCTTCTGTCTTTCCTTCTGTAATCACTTGTTGGCAAATCTTCCCCAAAACATAGTTATTTTGAATGTGTGTTCCTCTACAACCCTTACAATATTTTCTCTCACATTCTCAGTTGTCTTCCTTGCTGGTGAAGCTGATCCATGTAATGATGATAATACTGAACATGGTGAAATGGTTTCTTTCACACCAAAACCAATTATTCAATGCTCTGCTTTCAGGTACCAGCCACTTTCATGCCTTTCCTTGTCACTTCAGATGCAGAAACTGAAATGCCACCTTTTTTTATTCCCCTCTACCATCTTCTCCACTTGGAAAGGAAGGACATTATCATATATTTTTAATCTGCTCCTTGAGAAAGCCCGAGATGTAAAATGGACTATTTTAGTCCTATCCCTCATTCCCAGTCAGATGTCACTCTTGGGAAAGCCAATCTCCTCAAGTTAATGGCTTGCCTAGTGAGGAAGCATAAGTGATATATTCCTTGTCCTCCAGACCTCTGCCCAGACCCCATCCCTCTTGTGCTTGCTGCACAGACAAAACTCCCCGAGTGCAGAAGCTGATGGTCCACAGTAGGGTCATGCTTTTCCCAGTAAAAGAAGCTGACAGATTATTTCTGCTTGTGATTCATCCTAGAAGAGAGAACAGTGTGGGCTCCCCATTTCACTGTGAGTCACAGAACCTGCCCCCAGTGGGAGCCCACAGAATGACTGGTGTCAAAAGGCATCTCAGAAGGCCTCCAATCCAAATCAGTGTGCAAAGCGGGGCTAAGTTCAAGGCCACAGCAGGTAGGTCAGAACCTTGTTTGCTTGAGTATCTCAAAGGAGGCAGACTCCAAAATACCTCTGGGTCACCATTGCACATCGGATCCACCCTCAAGTTTATGGTTCTCCTTCATGCAGAGTTGAAATTTTGCAAGTTGCAACTTGTCTTTGCTGCCTATTGGCCTTGACACACACCCCTGGGAAGAATCCAGCTCCATTTTCTTTACACACATCCCCTGTTGCCTCATCACTCAGATCCTCCTTAAATTGCTTTCCTCCAGGCTAAACAAAGCCAGTGATCTCAGCACTCCTTATATGCTGTGTGCTACAACTCCTTAGCCATCTTCATGGCCCTCCACTGAACCCATTCCAGTTTGCCACTCTCTGTCTGTAGTGGAGAGGCAGTACCTGAGTCTACCTCTCCTTGCTTGGGATTTCCCTAGGTTGAAGTAAACTCTGCTCTGAATGTTTCCTCCTTATTTTACTATTAAATGGATGATAACCAGCCTCAAGCTATCCAAGTCAATTGTATTCAATAGAAACTGCAGTTTGGACCAACAGGTTCATAAGACTCTATTTAGATTTTACTATCAGTAAATCAGATTCCCAGTGCACAGGAAAAAAAATTCCCCTGACAAAACCAGAATGAGGTATCAGATTTTGTAAACCTCTTATCAGGGATGGAGAGTCAGAAAACAGACCTAGGCTTGTCTTTCCTGCCCAGCTGTCACTGCAGTTTAGGAATTAACTCACCACGCTTTATTTATCAACAAAATTTTCAGTCAACAACCAAAAGAGAAAGGCACATTTTTTCCTCTGTAAAATGTACTCAGCCTTGTCTCAATCTCTCTCATTCATTTCCACCCAGCATCCTTAAACCCCTTCACTTGATTCTTTAATAGGAGGGAGACAAGCTTCAGGAGTTCCATCTGTACTTGGTAAAGGCAGGAGGAAGACAGATTCACACCATCTTGACATAAAAACAAACAGAGAAAGGATCAGGGCCACAAGACAGAGGCATGGAGAAGACTCTACTCATCCTGCACCAAGGATGATTGGCGTGGAGAACTCGCTGCTGAAGGACATTGTCAGTGCAGCCAGCTTGAGTGGGCGCTTAACTGGAGGCGAGTGGGTTTAGAAGCATAGATGGAATTAAAGCCTTCCAGTAACTGCAGCAGCATCCAAGGGCTTCCAGGTGAACATTTGTGAAGTCATTGTGAAGTCATCTCTTGTTCCTTCTTTCCTGCAAGATACCTCAAAAGAAGCATCACCTGGTCGGGGGGGTCAAATGGGAAGGAGACACTTCTTTCTGACAGACCTGTGCAATAGCACTTCCATTTTGGTGGAAGTTACCTGGTGACCCACACACATTTGCCCTGTTAGAACAACTCTGTGAAGAACTTCAGTGATGCCTCGAATTATTTAGGGGTGAAGTGCCACCATTTCTGGGAAGGGTACTGTATTTCAATTATGTAGAGATATTTGAGAGTGATTTTGAGTGAGATGAACAGTCCCACCTATTCCAATTCCCCCTCCCTCAAGCTCCTGTTGCCATGGCAATGGTACTGACAATTTCAACGCATAAACCCAAATTTGCATTTTAATGGCACATAATTAGAATGCTGAGATAAACGATTCTTCCTTTATAAAAGGTAACATAAACACCACATCTCACAAATATGCTCTACCAACCATTATTGCACATACAACAGACACAGAGCAGGGCAGTGGGAACTGGGAAGCTGATTTCAGTCCCTTCACGCCTAGCTGGGATATTTTAAATCTGCCACAAAAGCCCACAGTTTCCAGAACAAAATGTTAGAGTTACCAGATGTTTGCTGCAAACTGACTCTATCACCTCCTGGCTAATGTCCTCCCATGCAGTACTCCCAGGTCTAGGCAGAGTCAGCCCATATCTCCTGTCCCAACACTGAACCCTGAGATACTCCATGTATGCTGACAGCTTCCCAGGGTCTCAGTAGTCCCTGAAAGATTCCCAAGATGATATCCCAGAGACTATGAAAAAAACTCTCTCTGTGTCCTAATATTTATTTTCCTTTTGCTTTTAGCTAAATTTGTTGTGAGATATGCTCTTACTTGGTTTTCTGCAATACGCCCAAGAATGTATTCTCCAGCTCTAGGAGCAGGAAAGGAGCACATTGTCAGCCACACTGTCAGCCAAGAGGCCAAATAGCTACAAGAGGGCAGAAGGAGATTCTAAAAAGGAAATGTTGTCAAGATAACTTTCTTTACTTCAGCAAAAGGCAGAGAAAGGGAATGGAGGAGAGGGAGAAGCTATTTTGCACCAAATATGAAATAAGAAAAATTACTTTCTCCTGCCCTTGAAACAAATTAAATTCCAAACAGGCAGCTGGCAGGAGTGAATACAGATAGAAGAGAGAAAGAATAAAAAATAAAATAAAAAAGGAAATAACAGAAGAAAAGCAAACAAGTGAATCAGAAAAACTGCAAACTGCCTGGAAAGTTCATTTGGCTTTTCAATTGGAAGTGAAATGATGCATACTTGGGTAGGGACAATCACACCTGAGAGAGTCTTAAAGCAGCAGCAGACCAGCTTCTCCTGACCTGTCTGAAACCCATTAGGCCACCCAGCCTTGAGGCAGCTCTTCGAACAAGGGGATGGCACAGGAGTCACCTCTGCTTGATGCAGAGTCCATCTGCCTCATCTCACCTGCCTGGGCTCTGAAAGCAAAGCCACACATCCTGCTGAGCAGCACTGACAGTGCACTACTGACACCGAGTTGCTATCTACCAATGCATCAAGTAAATGACACAGAAGATGCTCCTTGGAACTCTGTGGCCTGGATCTGTCCATTTCTTCCTGCAGAAAGCTTTCCAAGAGGTCTGCTTCAAGTCCTGCACTTTCTATCAGCACTGACTAACTAGCCATGTCCCCTCTATTAGATCTGTATGATTAAGGCCCAGAGGGTTCAAGCAGCTCATTGCTCCTCCTCCATCATCCCACACAGTATTCAGCCTGGTGGAATCCCCTTCCTTCTCCTAGAAAATCTTAGTCCTACTCCTCTGGGCTGCACAAAAAAGAGCATGTCTGCCTCTCACCACTCCCACCACCGCAGCTAGTAACCCCATTTAATCTCTGTGCCCTCCTTCATTCACCAGAATCAAATATTAATCGGGCTGCACTGTGATAAAGTGGCTGTTAATGTGCCTTGGCCCTTGAACAAGTGGAGCTGGATTCAGCCTCCAGTGCAGCACACAGCTAAAAGAGCAGGGCAAGGTGAGCCCAGAGAGAAATCTCTGGGGCTCCCCACCAATTTGGCTAGCCCCAAAGGCTGCAGGTCCTGAGGGTTTGGATCCAGTTGCTTTCCTATCCTGTCTAGCACCTGTCAGAGAGGCAGCACTGTGGCACAAATCTGTGCTGGGGCCAATGCTACACATGGGAGCTGGCAGATAGGGCAGTAAACAGCAATCCAGGGCTGAGCACGAGACTTGCTAGACTAGCAGAGACTTGCTGCCTGACCGGTATGGTGACCGACAGGAGATGAGCATGACTAGCACCAAAGTCACCCTAATGCCCCGATGACTGTCACCCAGGATGTGTGCTCCATGGCAGTGGTATGGGTTTGCACCCCAAAGCCCCTGGGTATCTTGCTGGTTCTTGTCATCCCTGACAAAACTTGTCAGGGATGTGTAAAACCTACAGCAACTGCACGTTTGTCCTCAAAATCTCTTCCATGCCCTCCCCCTGCTTCTGGCAGGGCCTTCCTAGAACTCATCACTCCTCTCTCCTAGCTGCAGTGCTAATGGCAGGCAAAACTCAGCCTCAGAGTGACATCTAGTGAGGAGAGCCCTGGTGGCACCATGCACCCTCGCAAGGAATGGCAGCAGCCTCGTCTCCCGCAGGCATTTGCTCCCCGGACTTCAGGGGATAGAGGCAGAGCAGATGTGGCCCCGGAAAAGGCAGCCTGGCCCGCGGGGGTCTCGCAGCATATGGGTGTCTGGTACCCAGCCCCTCCAGGGCTGCCCCTGCACCCCAGGAGAGTTAAGAGTGCCCCAAGTACCTGCTTTAGTGCTTGCACTTAAAGCCTTAGTGCTTCCTAAATTGTGCTGAGGAGAGATGGGTAAAAAGGAAAGAGGGGAGGAGAGGAGCGACCCAAACATAGCATTTAGAGAGACTCAACTGCTGGGAGTCTAGAATAAATAGTAAAAAGTCAGGTTGAACTGTCACCCTCCCACAGCCTCTGAAATTGCAGATCCTGTTTAGACACAAAAGCAGTAAAAAGAGACAGCAGTCAAGGAAGCAGGGAATAAGACAGGGAAAGACAAAATACAGCTATTAGAGAGAGAGCACAAAGGAAAAAAAGGTGAGAGAAAAAATTACAAAAGCAGAGTGCAGAGAGAGAGGCCTGGCACTACACTGATGAATGCAGCATGCCAGCCACAGGACAGATTATCTTCCCTTGATCTGAGAAGCCTCACAAGTTATTCTGTGCTGTTATAAGCAATTCTGAAAAAAGTCCCAGAAATTAGGAAACCGCAGTGTGTGTTGCAGCTATAAACATCCAGCCCTTCAAATCTAAAGGGAGTGGAGAACAGCAGGGGAGATGTTCCACCTTTAGCAACTGAAGCAGGGATGTGCATGACATAGCTGCAGCCATGGAAAGATTGGCTGTGCCAGCAGAGGACAGAGCAGGCAGGAGCTGCAGCAGCAGCAGGCAATGCTGCCCCAGCTCCCCTGGCTCTGCTCTGCACCAAGCAGCACAGACATCCTCTAACAAGGCCTGCCTAAGGCAGCAAAACCCATGATGGCCTCAGCCCACCTCCTGTCTGTCTCCAAACCCTTAATAATTGATGACAAGCATAACTAGATAAACTTTGCTGCATTCTGAGTCAGCTCTGGGGCTTGTAAACATTTTAAGGAGCAGAGAGGCTGGGAACAAAACACAGAGCCTTCCACCTTGGCACTGCTTTAAAAGCAGCCATATTCACAAGCACTGACATTCCCAATTTCACATCTACACAGCATGAGGACACAAGCTCACAGCTCTAATGCAACATCTTCTCTGTATATTTCTAAGCTCTTTATATGAGAAATCATTAATTCCATTGTAACCTGGATGAAATACATCCTTCCTGGAAGAAATAAGATGCTCTTTCATCTAAGTCCACAGTATTTCCAGAATGGAGAACTACTACTGCCTTTTTACAAATCCTCTAGTTAAAGAATGTTATACACTGAACCTTGCCCCAAAATCCTCATTTCAGCTTCTGTCCATTTTCTCTGTATTCAGTGGGGAGCTTTCTTGGGGTAAATTTCTCACATTACAGCATGGAAGACCTATATTTCTGACTAAAACACAAAAGAAAGCCACAAAGCAGGAAGCAAACAAGGTAAGGAAGGAATAAAGATAAATGGAAAGCCAAAAGTGAAATGAAAGAAGGCCAGGTGTCAACCAGGGAGGTCAGTCTGCAATCTAAAAAGGAAAGATCAGTTCTAGAAGAACAAAAGGACAAAAAATAAAAGACGGGCTGAAGTCCAGAGGCAAGAAAGCAAAAAACTAAATCAGCAGGTAACAGTCCAGTGGCTTAAAGATGATTTAAAAGGAAAACAAAGTTCCTGGTATATCTCAGCATACATCACAGTTGGCATAGCCACATATACAGAGTAGCACCATACAATTTCAGAAAGCTTTGTTATGTGTAGTAGATATAATATGCACCATTTCTAGTATGATAGTATGTGATATGAGTATACACGTTTGTATTAGGAGTCCCCCCTCCCCCACCCTCGCAAGCAAGACCTGGTGTATATTAGAACTCGATTTACAAGTAAAAGGATGTGGCTCGGCCAGGAGATGGGCCCTGTCTGGAGAGATATGGGGACCCCAGGCGCTGATCACTGCGTGAACGACCCGAGATGGATATCATGGAAATCCTCGGACAGATACATGTGAATGCAGCATTCCTGTAAATTTCATCAAGGGATTCAACAACTCTGGACACTGAATTGTTCTTCTTCATCACCAAAAAGGAAAATCTTATTAACCTTCTGAATAGAAGAAAAGACTGAGTGCCAAAATCTTACAGGCGGAATTTTCCCTATAAAAACCGCTTGTGCCAGGATAGAGTGTGTGGGCATAGAGGAAAACCTCTGCTGAGGCTGACCTCCTTGTTGCACACCCAGGGCTGACCCAGGGCTCGGCTCTGTTCTTTCCTTGTGGCTGGCTAGATAGAATTTGATCAAAAAATACATATTTTATGTTTTTCAATTTTAATTTGGCTGGACAAATTTTCATTTATAACAGCTTCAACCCATTTGCCTATACAGAGTAACACATACCACATGAGAAGGCTTCAGGGACCCGCCCCTAAAGAGTAACATCAGCTCACTTCAGGATGCTGCAAGCATCTGCTCTTCTTGTTCTTAAGCCCAGCCTTTTATACCCCTCATATTCATGCATTGCACCTGTGTGCCCTCTCTTCCCTTTGGTGATGGTCAGTGCACGTGGGCACCCTGAGTCTCATTGCTTTCAGTGCTGCTCACCTGCTTTTCAGAGCCCATTAGGGATGTAGCCCATTAGGGATGAGGTTCAGTCACAGCCCCACTCCCAATCACCACAAACTGTGTGCCTACACTGGTAAACTTGGAAGTTCAGATGCTGATGTCTCATCAAACCCACACTAACTGTAAGTTTCAAAATATCAAGGGAAGACGCTCTGGAAGAGTCTGAAAAGACTTCCATGAAACAGCTCTAAACTTCTTATCCAGAAGTGCCAGTGACACAAAACCACAAAAATTAAGTCAGATCCCCAATAAGCAAGATAGGGACCTAAATCTCTAAAGTTTTCAGTAGATCCCAATATGTACATGTGGCAGTAAGTGTTGTCCACAATTTACTCACCTTTCTACAATGCTTTTCATTCAGTCAGAAAATCTACAAAGCAAACTTGAACTGTCTCCAAGCCTTGCATTTGCCCCTTCCTGTGTCTGCCATCTGTTACACCTGTTCTCCAGCATTTAGCAGTTCCACAGCTCCTGTATATTTTGTTCACTCAGGCCTATCTCTTCTCCAAAGGATCTTTAGCATCTTCTCCTAAGTTCTTAGGGAAAAAGAAAAGCTATAGCAGGATAGGTTAGGTCTTTCAAACTAAGGGAAACAGTGGCATTGAGTCTGCCCTTTTCTCCCAGAGCCAATGCTGCAGGAATGAAGAAGATGGGGAGGGTAGGAGGGAAACCCAGAAACCATGTCCATGGCCCACAGAAGGAACAGGGAAAAGTTAATCACTCTGAGACCTGGGATCCTTCTACTCCTTCATCCTTTTGACATTTAAGGATAGCAGTGGGAAACAGAGAGAGAAATCGTTCCCCTCCAACTGCAGAACTGTTTTGCCTGCTCCACTCTAGGAGGTCTGCGAGACCAGCAGATACTCTTTTGAAGAGAATTTTCCCTTCAGGGAAAAATAGAAAGTATGAGGGCACTGGACTTTCAGGCATCTTTGTGAGTCTAGATGCCAACACCCATTTTTCTGGCCATAATAACCTTGTAACATGAATGCTGTACTTTATGTAAAATATTACCAGCAAAGTTCTTTCTTCTGGTATTCTAAGCCCTGAAAAAGGGCTTGTTTGTTTGGGTTTTTGTTTTCCAAATACAATATTTTATGTACTTAAAAATATTTCCTCTATCTACAAAGTGGGCTCTTACAGCACCAGCAGAGCTATTGATGCTTGTTCTCTTTTCATTTGGAGCAAAAGAAAACAACAGGTAGAGGACAAGGATGTTGAGAATTGTTTAATCTTTGTGCTTCCTTATCTCTTCTGAATAGGATGCCTCCTTCAGGGGGAGAATTCATTTCTTGCTACAGCATCTTGTACAGTGCAAAGCTGATTTAATCTTAACCTGCTCCAACATTATCCACAGAAGCTGTGCAAGGCAGAGCCAGTTTCTTGGTGAACTGGAATAGGTCCCTGAAAAGTGAATGGAAGAGGTAGATGTCTGCACTGGATTTAAAAAAGAAATAATTAAAAAAATAGAATAAAAGACTTTCTCTCAGTCTAAAATAACTAGATACTTATCCATGAAAGTGCATGAATGAAAGTGTTGCCCAGCCCTTGATCAAATTCAGTAGGCTGGAAAGTTAAATTGCTTTTCAAAGGCATGTCACACTGTTAAAGGACAAAGGTTCTTGTGCACTTGAGGTACAGTGATCCATGGCTCATTGTAGGAACGATGACCACAGCACAAACTGCTTCAAGTTGGCAAACACAGCTAAATATTAATGACAGCAGCATTAGGTATTGCTGTTCAAGAGAAAATACAGAATATGGGAAGTGGTAAAAATGGACAGGTGCTGAAAGCAAAGCACATTCCATAATCCACATATGAAGAAACATGCTGAGGTGAAAATCTGCTATGAATCAGCTTGAAAATCAGCCTGATTCATTTGGAATAGACAATACAGATATATGTGTCAGTGTGGACTCTACCAAGTGCTCAGACATCAGGATCCCATTTCCCAAAATCATAAAACTGTGTTTTTTAAAAAAGCCCTAAACTAAATAAATGCTTGCATTTGTTATATTTTATTTCTAATGCTGCCCTTAGCTTCTGTCTTCTCACATCCTTCACAACATCCATCAGACTGAGACTCTTACATAAGCCCTGAATCCAGAAGCTGGAACACAAAGTAAGAGCAAACAGACAGCTATTATGAACTGCTACAGACAGCAGTGTGATTAGACATGAATATAGGTACATCTTTGTTAGAATGTAATACAGAATAATAAGGTGGAACAAGCTAAATCAGATGTCTCCCAAAGCCCAGAATAATAGGAAAATGGTTGTTCCAAGATGAACCAGGAACTTTATCTGCATATTCAAGCAGGAACAAAAATACCTTTTTTCAATGCCATAAGAAAGCAAGCAGAAAGTAAACTGATAATATTCACATATGGAAGTTACTGAAAACTCCAACTGATCTATAGGATGGGTCATTTAGTATTTGAAAAGCCAGCTGCCCACTGAGACATGAAAGAAAGCTATAAAACATGAACATTAGTGTCAGGAAGCTTTCAAAGACATCTTCAGTCTCAGAAAGAAAGGCATTCCCAATCTGAAATGCAGCATCTGTGGGTTTTGCCATCTAAACTCAGATTATTCAGGCTCTAAGACAGTGATTTATTTGGATGTTATACATTTAAATGAAGACCAATTGGCATTCATTCTGTCCCCAAAGTGCTTCAAAGAGCTAACTGAACTGATTTTTGAGGGATTCCAAAGTGATGAAATTTTAATTTTATTCCTCTTGGGTGAAATTTTAATTTGAATAGAGGCCTTAAAACAGTGTAAAGAAATACTGATTTTTTTTTTGTACTTACATAGACAAAGTCTCATAACATTAAGTTTTTAATAGTACATAATAGTCTGGAAAAAGCTATTTGTAGGGTCTGCTCAGCTACTTTCAACAGTGACTGACTTAAAGAAAGGCATAGTTAAATGTATATATCATGATAACACAAGGAGCATATCACCACTAAGAGAATGATAAAGCCATGGAAGCTCCTGTACAGAGAAATGCAGCATTTCATATGCTGTGCTCAGCATAAAGCAGATTTATCAGAAACAGGTAGTTTACTTAATCTAAGGTCAGCAGAGGATATTTTGCAGTTTGAAACATGAAGAAGACATTGCGTGTTCCAAAAGCCAACATTCTACAGCTATAGTAGATGCAACATACACTACACAGGCAAAACCCAGTTCATATTAAGAGATGATTTTACATTCCTAATATAAGCCACAAATTTATCTTGTTTTGCAGTGCAGGGAATATGAGCATAATTCTCTATTAAGGTCAAAGAGCAAAGGAAGATTATGCACCTCTGTCTGCATGAGTGTGGCAGGTGTTGGTTGTACCAGAGCCACCCAGCAGGAACAGGACAGATGCTGAAATCACCATGTCTGGTAAGACCAAACACAGCTGCCTCCAGAATGCAGTCAGGAGAAACAGCAGCGATCATGCCCTGAGAAAAGCTGTCAGATCCTGTTAAAAGGAGATGAAGAAATGTCATGTATTAATAATAGTACGTGATTTCACCAAGTGTTAAAAACCCCACAGACTATGTTAGACCATGATCTTTGGCAACAGATCCAAGCCTGAGGAATATGTCAAACCACAAAGTGTGCATCCATTTAACCTCTGAGACTGTGCGTGCAGTTAAAGAAAGTGCCTTGCCTTCCCTCTTCAGCAAAGTGACCCCTGTGTGCTCATTAAATTTTATTCTGCAGGTAATTGCTGACTAAAATCACAGCAAGTCTGCACCCAGCCTTGCTGGTCAAAGGAGGAGTTGCCTGCATTACGGGTCCTTGCTACTGAATGTGTTTAATAAGAAGGGACTCAGATTTTCTGAGACACCTACATAACTGAGAATGGTATTAATTGGCACAACAGAAATGGAAATGAGATGGTAATGGTTTACTTTTGAGGTAGAAAAGGGGCTATGTGTTCCATAAACAGGATAATACATCAGTGCAGCTTCTATCACACTAATTTGTTAAACATGTTTTGCAGTGTTGGCCAAAAAGATGTTTTTCCATCAGACGTCTGCATAAAGCATTTATGAGGTTACACAGTTCTGACACAAAGCATGTGTAACAATGTATTAGGTGTTCCTAATACATTATGTTTAATCAGTAGAATAACCTGTCTTGAATATACTGTGTGATATGAAACCATGAACAGCTTACACAGAACCTGTAAATTGTATTTTAGGAGCTAAAATACAAGAGTGTTTGACTGATGAAATATTTTGAAAATATTTTCCCCATTATATTGGCAGCTATCATTTATCTCACTCTGACCAAGATGAAGATAATATCAGTAACAATAGCAGTAACAACTTTTCTGCTGACTATAATATTCTTTATTGTTCTCTTCAATTTCAGCAATAGGCTGTTAACTCATGGCTTGTTCAGCTTCTTCACAAAGCTACAATAACCTCTTTGTAACTTTGTGAGCTTTCACGCAACTGGAAGGACAAATCTGGCAGGGCTGAGTAGGTACAATTTTCAACCAGCTATTTACAGAAAACAAGAAAATGTGTTCTTGTTGGAGAAGTGTTTTGCATCACATATCCAGTGACTGTCCCTCCAAATTAATTTTTAAAAATAGCTCATTAAAGGGAAAACTAGGATTGAGACATGACATGCTGAATAAGCAGTAAATGGTTAATGTTCCCCAGCTCTGAAGCCAGGAATAGGCACCATGTAAGTCCTGTCCAGAAAAATATATTAGCAGCACTAGCAGAAACTGACACAGGATGCTGATATCCATCCGGTGAGGGATTCAGAAGAGAAGGAACAATAAAAGACAGGCACTGAGGTGACATCTGCAGAGGCTGGAGAACAATTTTCAGACAACCACTGTCTTTTAATACACAGAGGTTTAACTGTTATTGGTCCCTGTTATATGAGAAACAGTGAGAGCCATTTGTATCCCTTTCTCCCTGCAGGACATGTCTGAGGGAGAATAAACCTCTTTCCTCCTCCAGTGTCAGCTTGTTACCGGCAGCACTGGTTATAATTTAATAAGCTTTATTCAAATGATAGCTAAATTTAGCAGATATTAGCATGAAGTCTCTAGAGGGGTGAAAACTGGAGAAGAAAGCTTTAAACAAATAGACTAAAGTAACCCTGAATAATATATGCAATTTATGGCAGAGTCAACTTCTCAGCCTTATGAGTCTAACACAGTTAAATCTGGAGTTCGGGGCTTTGCTGAGACAAAATATGACACCATGCCCTTTCCTCCTGGCCTGCAATGGCAGGACCTCTTGTATTGTCCACAAAATCAGATTCATTACCCAGTGTGCAACAAGCCAATAATTACACACATAGGAGAGACTTGATTATTTATTTCAGGGTTTTGTGAGCCCAGGTGCTCAGTGACATTCCCCAAACCAAGCACATCCACCAGACTTTCCACAACATCATTTATATGCAGAAGTTTAGGGTTTGTAACTTTCCAATTACAGTCTCTGTGTTGTGATGAGTTTGTAGGAGTAATTACATAACCCCAGTTAATTTCTGTGTGGGCTCAGGGAAAGGGCCTTCACCCGGCCAG
>QUSF01000028.1:2575839-2643752 GCA_003676055.1 Chloebia gouldiae
AGCGGGGCTCCCGGCACGGCCGCGGTGACTCCGTCCCTCTTCCCCTTGCAGGCCGGGCGAAGGCGCCGCCGGGACTCCAGCGAGGCCGGGCCGGACCCAGGGCGGCGGGCGCGGCGAGGCGGAGGAAGAGGGCCCCGGAGCCCGGCAGGAACAAGGCCACGGTCAAGGGCAGAGTCGTGAAGTCGGCGATAGGTGAGTCCCGACACCTCCACAGCCCTCGTACCGGGGACCCTTGAGGTGACCACGCTGCCGGTTGCTGCATCCATTCAGTTGAGCCCAATCCCGTCCCATTCTCCTGCACGCCCTCGTGGTGTCGCTCGCTTTCAATACCGCCTCATTTGTGGGCGCACCCCTATCCCTGAGCTGCAGCGGTGTCTTTCTCCCGGGGTTTTGCTGATCCTTCTGTGTGTCTCCTTGTGCGCTGCCTGGATGAGCAGCTGATGTGTTTTGTCGCTTTTCTGCTTTGCCTCAGAGGAGTACCGTAAGAAGAAGCCCGTGAATCACTTGAGAGAAAACTTGAAGTACATGTTAAAGGGACGGCTTGTTGCAGACAAAGCTGTCACAGAACAAGTAAGACTGTAATTTCTGTTTGGGATGGGGGGTCTGTTTCCACTGAGGAGCACAGGTGAATGGGAATCATCCCTGGATCTTCCAGATTTATACCTTGCACAAGAGAGTCAAGTTAAGTTTCTGTCTACAGATGGCCTTGAGGAATTTCTGTGTGCCCCGGCAAAATAACTTAGTAAGCTTTAAACTGTTGTTGATATGTTGCCCTCTGTGATGTTCTCTAACACTAGTCAAAATCATAGAATCAGAGAACAGTTGGAGTGGAACGGACATTAAAAGATCATCCACTTCATCATTCACCCTGCCATGGGCAGGAATGCCAGCCACTACATCAGGTTCCTCAAAATATCCTGACAGCTGTTGGCTTTTCTTAATTACCAAATATGTGTTTCATAGTTTCAGATGGCAGAGATGCCCTGGTTCAGACCTTCTCATTACTGTTCATCAGACTGGCCTTCTCTGCAGCTGCAGGCTGACTAATGAGGAAGCAGATCTGCTGCTAGCTCATCTAATAGGAACTACTCAGCTTCCTAAATGGTGTTTCTCATAACCTGAGAATTTCTTGAATGGTCTTCCCCAAAAGGTAGTCTTATAGCAGGATTTGAAGAGATGAATAGCTGACAGTGCTGGAATCTTGGGCTGTTTTTATGAGATATAGGCTGTTAACTTATATAAACAAAGTGGTTTAGGCCAGTGTTTCTCAGGCTAGAGATTATGACAGGAGGTGACAGTGTATTAGAAAATGCTGAGGGAATTCCACCAGCTTGTTGGGTTTTTGGTTTGTTTCACAGAGTGAGGGAATAAAAAAGAAGGTCATAGTTTCAGAAAGTTCAGAAATGTTCTTATCTCTGTCACAATTAACTAGAAAATAGTTTTCATATTTGACTCCAGATAAGAAGTTGGTATCTGCTGTTGTCCCAGTGACCTATTTTGGTTAACATTAGTAGTTTGCCTTTCACTTTTCTTTGGAGGCATTTTGGGAAATAGCAGGATTCTTGTAGAACAGCAGGGATGCTGCAGGTGAGCTTGAAAATCATTGTTTTGTGATTTGGTCTGGATAATAATGACTTATTTTTTCCATTTCTGTATTGTCTGAAGGTTCTTGCTCAGAACAGAGGCAGGAAGTCCAAAGATCAGCCTCCAGAGAAGACAGAAAAGAAGAAGCCCGAAAGCACTGTGTTTACTGAGGAAGATTTCCGTAAATTTGAGAGGGAATACTTTGGGATCCCATAAACATCGTGACAGGGATTCTTGCAGCTCCAGTCTTTCTGCAGCTTCTCCAGTCTGGCTCTCAGGCCTGGGCATTTCCTTGGCATGTTTGAAATGGCACATGGGGGATGTACCTCTGCCAGTAAGTGCCTCTGTGTCAGACTTGCAGAGCAGCTCTGCTTCTGGGCAGAGCTTGTTACTGGCCAGCTAAAGCCACAGAGGTGCTCTTGGCTCTGACGTGTGTTGTCCTTTTAATTATCCTCCTGCAGCCAGCATGTCTTGCATTCTTGATGTAGAAGGGTAGACCAAGGCAAATAATAATCTTTTCCCCTTCCTCAGGATATAAGGCTCCTGCTATCTGTGTTATTTGGCAGGGAGCATTGAAAGTACTGTATCTGAATGGAGAAATGTTTTGGACCAGCATTAAGAGGGGAAGGATGCTTTGAAAGACTGTTAAACTCAAATAACTCTGGAGTTTGGGTTTTGATTACTGCCCCTGTCAGGTCTGTCAGTCATTGCAAAAACTTTCATATGTCGTTTGATTAAATAATTGTTGCAGACACTGTCTCTCTTTGCCTTTGTCGCATAGTGATTTTTATGACAGGTGATGATGATGAACCATGTAACTGCTATGATCCAGGCATTCCTCTCTAGGATGACTCAGTTATGTGAATGGCCTCTCCAATTCATGTTAACATATATATTTAATCATCTCTCTGGCATGCTTAGGCATTCAAAGAGTGCAGGTTGAAATGGAGATGACTCCTCCATTTTGGCTACTCACAATCTTGCCTTTCTCCAAGGAAGAGCTCTCACATGGAGAAAGTTGTCCTTTGAATGTTTATAGCTGAGTGTCCCTCCGACATTTATCCATGCCATCAAGGCACCACTGCTGAGTGTTGCCAGGTCCTGTAGTCAGGAGAGCTTGTGACCCAGATGTTAGTCTTGGCATCAAATTAAAATCTGAGCATGAGCTTGTGGTGCTGCGTTGAAGGGAAGTTGTTTTCTCAGACCAGCACTTAAGTTGCCAGCTGTAAGAAACAGAAGGCCCTGCAGGTGGGAGTGTTGTTCCAGAAACTCCCTCACTAAACAACTTCAAATGTGCTTGGGTGGTTCTGCCACTGCCTTATCCTGCCCCTTACCTAAAAAGATGGAAAATGTGTTCCCTTTTTTTCCCTTGGAGAAAAAACAAAACAGGTAAGGAGAAAGACTAATGCCAAGCTTTGGTTAAGCTCAGGAGTTGATTACAAGAGGCCTGTCTAACCTAAGCAGCAGCTGCATGATGCCAGCACAGGCAGGAATTCACTTATCCTTTCCCTACCCTCCGATAATAGTCCTGGTGCTGTGCTTTTAACTCTGTCCCTCCTCTGTTGAGTTCTTTTCCTGTTGTCTGCATAGGAGGAAAGGTAGCTTGGATATATGAGATCCAGACAGGGGAAGTAAATAGTGAACATACTGAAGTGTACTGGAATTGGGTAATAGCACGTGGAAGGGGATTTCTTGTAATAGGATCAGGTTCAACTGTCTGCAGCCAAAAGTGGTAAGTATAGAACAGTTCAAAAAACAATTCCCTTTTTTTTTAGTTTGTTCTTACTTCCAAAAATTAAAAAATATATAAAAAAAAAAGCTTCTTAAAAGAATGGAAGCACTATTTGAAAAAATAATTAAGCAAAATGTGTATTCACCACATCTCTCCCTAAAACTTGTGCACTGTGTGCTTGCTGCAGTGCATGTGAGCTGGCCTAACACAACCAGTTCTGTGTGGAGCTGTCATGAAGATAATTATTTGTGTGAAAATGCTGGCTGTGCTACAACTTGAGTGAAGGAGGTAGATTTCTGGGGTGTTGTTTTAAGTCTTCAGTATTTGGCATTTCCTATGATCCTACAGAAGTCCTTCATGTCCCTTCCTGCTCCTCCTCTACCCATTCCTCCTACACATCCTTGTTTCTGTGGTTGTTCAGCTTCTGCGCCCTTCTCCCACAGGCTGAAGGAAGCAAAACCATCCTTCCTTGTTCCAGAAAAGGGCAGGTGGGTAATGTGGTTCACTCTCTTTGTGCAAAACCAAGCCTGTTTGTTTGCAAATGCAAGCAACAGGAAAGCTCTTCTTTCAGAATTAATGAGGAACTTTAAAGTGAGGCCCAGAGCAGTTCTCCATAGGGATAATAACACCCAGATTAGGGGAGTTTCAAAATTGGGTGTCAGCTCTTACTACTGCCTAGAAAGACTATTAGGGTCAACACAAATAATCAACATACTTCTTGAAGCATTATTTTTTAAGCTGTCAAGGAGAGTAAAGCTACCTGACAGACTGAATTTTGCCATTTGAAACTAAACTTGATTGTAGAGTCAATAGTATCCTTAAATAAATTAAACTTTATTTTGTGGGAGGAAGAAAAAGAAGCAGAAGTGAATGGTGGCTCTAGAGATACCATCTGCAAGGGCAAAGATCTAACAGCAGCAACCTTGACTTTCCCCCTCTCGGGCAGGGTGTGAGCTCCTAGGAAAGAAGAGCAGTGCCAGCTGAATACTGGGTAGGTAAGGACAGGTGGTGCCCTGTGAGGGGAATGTCTTCAAAGGAGAGGGAAGACCAGCCTGTTGCACGTGCCTGGTGTTAAGCTGAAGCCAGGCACCTTCTCACAGCTGTCTGTCTACCCATGCCCAGAGGATGCCAGCTGTGCTGGGACTCCAGGAGGTGGCTACCTTGGAGCAACCACCCTATCCCTGTAAGTGTTTGAGGCCAGGCAGGATGGGGCTTCGAGGAATCTTCAAATGAAGGTGTCCCTGGCAGGGGAGTTGGAATGGGATGTTCTCTAAGGTCCCTTCCAACCCAAATGGATTTTGTAATCTTCGCTCTTTGCAGCCAGACTTCTCTGCCTGATGGAAGAGATAAGAAGGGGTTAGAGAAGCAGCAGCTGCCATAGCTGCTTTTCCTAGTTGGCCTCCAACCTGTTTCCCACGCTGGAAGCTGATGGGCTGCAGGCCACAGCAACCTTTGGACCTGCTGGACAGCATTTCTTTCCCGCGCCTCTGCAAGCAGCGACGCAGGGACGTGTCCCACTGCTGCCGGGCCAACGCCGCGTGCTCACTGAGCTCATCAGGCTGCTGGCTCCCTTCCCAGCTCTGCGACACCAGCTGAGCATCCTGCAGCAGAAAACAGAGGTAGCTCAGCTAGGGAATGGTGAGGGTGCCATCTTACAGGGTGTCTCCACCCACATGCAGCAGGGAGGCAGAATGGGCAGCAGCAGCAGCAACTTTAATATGAATGCAAATAAAAGCTCTGGAGTGTTGTTAGTGTAGAACCTTTCCAGGAAAACTGTTTAGAATAGTTCCCATATGCTCAGCCTTGAGCTAGCTTACTGTGAGTAAGATTCATCAAGCCTCTTAATGGCCTATTGCTCCCTTGTTATGTGAATGGAAAGCAAAAAGAGGAAATTTGTTCCAGTGGATACAAACTAATGTAAGCCCATACAGCCTCTGTTGTACCAGCAAGTCTCCACTTCCTTGCCACAGAAAGCAACAGCAACTACTATTAGCACTATGTGTGTGTCAGAGAGCAGAGGACTGCAAATGTAAACCAAGAAAACACATTTGTTCAGGACACCAACTTCTTGCTTCTGAAATGACATAGCAGTAACAAACCTGGCTGCCAATGAACTTGCTCAGGCAAATGAGATTGAAAACAGTGAAAAAGCCGTAGATTAAAATCAAGGGGTAGGGTCCTAAAAACCTTAGCCAATCTTACGCTCTGGGCGTTTTTTCCATGACTGCCTTACATTTCAGTCTTGCTGATCAACACAGCATCAGCACCTACAGCACTTACAGGCTCCTGAATGCCTCAGAAAGAGGACTGGTGATTGTAAAAAGGGTGCACAGCAGTAGGGCCCTGAATAACTCAGAAAAGTTACAGTAAAAGGAAATTCCTTATTTTGAGACATGAAGACCCATCAATTCAAGCCAAAATGAGGAGTGTGAAAGAAGGCAGACTGCCTACTTACTGTCTGCTTACAGCTCAAAATGTGGAACTCCAGCCAAGGCAGACTGAAGGGTGGTAGGTTGGAGGGGGATTAAAGGTTTGCATGTCTATCTGTAGTTATGTTAAATAGGATTAACAGATTCAACCACTGACTGGTGGGGGTGGGGGACACAAAAAGTATGAAGGTTCCTCTGCAGCTGTCTAGAGGGTTACAGACTCCTTTTTCTGAAGAAATAAGTTGTTGGCAGGGCTAAGCAGTAACACAGCCAAGCTGGTCTGTCCTGAGCTGCAGTGTTCGCATGCCAGCAAGATCATTTATCTCCTTTAATGGGAGGCAAAGAGCAGGACTCTTTCTCCACCTGCCTGCATACTGCAATGGAGATGCAGAGGAGTTTCAGGACTAGGAGATTCTCTGTCCTATATAAATTCAGCTGACATATCTGCTGTGCCTGAAACTCACTCCTGCCATTCCTTAAAAGGGTGTGTGTGTGCAAAAGAGAGGAAGACAGCAGCTGAAGGAGAAATGAGAAGTGCTCACTTGGAGAGCATGCACCTCTGTAATAGGGAAACTGGAGCTTGTGGGTGCAGCCAGCTTCCTTCTTTTGGTGACTTCATTCACTTCTGACACTGCATGCGTGCACTGAAAATAATGCAAAGGCTGCATACCTGGGATACCTGAGCAGTCAAAACAGTATTGCCTAGGTCAGGAGACTGAATTTCTCTGTTAATTCACAGGGCCTGAAGGATTTCAGTGAGAAAGTCAGCAAAGGTGAGCACTTCTGGACCAGCAAGGGATGCTCATGGTAAGACCCCAGGATGGCCTTTGCACTGGAAATGAAGTGTAACAAGAGTTTATGTGTAGCATGGCATGGCAAGGCTGTGAATACAGCAGGACAGTGGAAGGTAGGATATCCCCAGAAACTACTTGGACCATACTGAAAAAAAATTAGTATGCACAAGATGGAAATTATGCCTATAGGAAGGACAAAAAAAAAGAGATACTTTTTTTGGTTGGTTGGGTTTTTTGGGTTTTTCTTTGTTTGGTTGTTTTTTTTTTTTTCCCTAAGGCCTAACTCTATGGGAAGATAAAGAAAACTGGTATTCTTCTGGCCAAAAAATGTATATATTTCCTACCCCCCAAAAAAGGCTATGAATGGACTACCACTGTGTGAAACTGCATCAGAATAAGCCACATTTTCTTTCTATAGTCCAGCTTGGGAGCACTGGAGGAGCATTAATCTCCCAAAGGACAGCCTGTCCTTGCAGCTATTTCTGGGCTTTCTGCCAGGGCAAAAGCTATTTGAAAGACTTTATCATCATTCTTTCTTCATTCCCCAACACTGCAGCTGTGGATTTATTTTTGTAAGCTTGCTGCAAAGCTGCATCTGATTCTCCACACACGCATGTGAAGAAGTTGTCTGCAGTGATGGTTTCCCCTTTTCCTCGTGAAAGAGAAGGGTGTGCACCTGGGTCTCTCTAAAGGCAGGGTGAAGAGGAAGGTAGTTATAGATATTATGATAACAGCAGACACGAGCTTATGAGAAGGGGCTTTGTGAGCACTGAACTGTAAGAGGTTGTTTGGTTTTGTGGGGAAATATGGGACTCCTGTTTACCATGAAGCACAAAATTGGCTGACAGATCAGAGCCTGAGGATCATACACACTGTACGTGTGAAATCTACTTCACTGCCCTTAATTCAGAAGAAAAAGAACTGAGACAAATGCCATCAGCTGTCCCAAATTCAAACAGCTTTTATATAACACAGACTGGGAGAATGATGCTATTTCCAAGGATGTAGAAGAACTAGGCTCCTCCAGGGGTAGGTAAAGCCTGCATTTCATGCACTACAATCTAATTCTGGACATGGTATCATGCTCCATGCAAGCTGCAAGGCATCAGTTGAAGCACATTTGTTCTGTGAGGCTGTGAGAAAAAGGAGAGAGCTCCTGCAGTTTGAAAAATATAAAGGCAATTATTAGGCAGGTATCTGTCAGACTTTTTAACCTTTGTGGGGTGGAACTTGAGACGGTGTCCTGGGTGCTCCTTGGCTCCTGCTGCAGGCTGGACAAGCTGCTGGGCTGCAGAGCCAAGCAGCATGATGCTTGGTGTGCCTAACTGAAGCCTGGAGGAAAAGTCTAGATGAAAAAATGTAGATGAAGAATCAGCCCTGATCTCCAGCCCCTGTAAAATCTTAACTAAGTTACTAAGTATGGAAACACAGCGTCATTTCAGCAGGTGTTGCAGGAGATTGCCATATGGGCTGCCTCTGCAAAGCCACAAGCTCAAAGCCTCAGCAAGCACTGACAGTGCTGACTTCTCTTTAAGGGCAGGTTTCTGACTCTCCTGAAAGGAGTTCTGTAAAGCACACACACAGCTGCAGAGAGCAAAGCAGCATGGATGCATCATGCATTCCTTCTCACCTGCTCCAGCTCTGATCTTCCTTCCCTGGAGTGAGTGTAATTTGGTAAATTGGACCTGCATACCCTCTCTGCAGGGCTGTAGAAACCAGAATCATGTACTTACTGGCCAGCTCAGACGCTGCCACTAAACACTCAGACACCGTGGCTAAAATTTGTTTTAGCCACAAGTGGCTTACAGACAGCCCTGCCACAGGGTGGGGAAGGGATAAATGTGCTGCCAATTTTTCCAGGCTTCAGAACTGAGTAAGAACAGCAGAACATGGGAGATGTTCCCTCAGCTCTGGCTGCTGCCCGGTGTAAGCAGAAGTTGCTATGGCTCTAAGGGAGAGGAGGTGGTTGCCCTGTGGTACAAAAAGGGGAGTCAGTATGAGGAGGAGGGTTTTTCCCTGCACAGTGAAGCCACCAGCTGATTAAATTCATAGCCACTTTTCGGTAGCTCAACTGAGACCAAGTGCAATGTCACCTCAGGTGCAATTTGACCAAAACCTTAGGGCTTTGTGTCTCTAATTATCCCCATACTCAACCTGGCTGATGCAGCTGATTTTAAGGAAACCTACTACATTAGTCTACTTCCTAAACCACAGCAGAGTCCCTTGTCCCTACTTGCAGTCTCTAGTTTGCAGTGCATCCCATTCATACAGTACATGGTCACCAGCCCTTACCCAGGAGGTTTGAGACTACTCAAATTGTCTCAGGATACCAACGGGAAGGTCTAAGCTATCCACTGCCTCCACAGTGTGTCATGAGCCCTAACTCCTGATGGGGAGCCTTCTTGTAATTTAAATAGCACCCAGGAACAGTTGTAAGCACAGACAGGTGCCATGGAGGGCCTGGCCCACTCAGCCTTCCATGGCAGCAACCAGCTCCTGCTGCCAGCAGCACCATCCATCTATCGGCTGGAGTAGACTTTGCACATCAGGGCCTCCTAACAGCTCACCTAACAGCTTGGGCAAAGAGCTCAAATGCCAGAGACCTCAAGCCCCACGAGGCTACAACTGGAGAAACCATTCTCCAAGGTTTCCTTAAGGAACTTTTCCCTCCCCACCCCAGCACTGACTGGACCCCTGATGTCACTGCACTACACATATGTGCCAATGTGCCAGCCAGGCTCAGATGTCCAGCACCTGAGCCCAGCAGCTCAGGAAGCCACACTAGTGGCATGTCCACATGCCAAAGGGATTAAGCAGGGTTAAATGGGAGTATCAGTACCCAAAAAAAAAAAAAAAAAAACACCAAAAAAAAAAAAAAAAAAAGACTTTGAGCACACATATAAAAAACCAGCACATCCAACACCCTTAACTGCTCCAGCACACCAGTACCTTCCCTGCACAGCTGAGGCAAGACTAGAGCTGAACTAGTTTTATGGACCAACTCAGCTATAGCCTTAGTTAAGTAAAGGCAAATTTATCTTTAAAATTTGACTCATCAGTGGCTGGCTAAAGCAGCACTTTCATGCTGGTACAGGAATGTGACCCATCAGTAAGAACACTCAGTAACCCCATCCACCTGGCCCAGTTCACACCAGTTTGACAAGGCCAAGCTCATGGTTTGGGCACTTGGGTTGCAGTTAACCCACATGCTGGTGGGTCTCCCAAGGGCATTGAACTCATGCTTGCTCTGGACTTGTCTCCAAGGAAGCTTTCTCAAACCAGTGTTCACAACTTCATTTTGTCCCTGGACCCTTCCCCACCCTTCATAAAAATATCGAAGTCAGAAAATAAGCGCCTCCCACCACATGGTATTACTGACTTTTTGCATTCCATCAACTCTCCATTCTCACTGAATTTACTGAAAACCGAGGCACCTCAGTGTGATGCCCTTGCTTCAGAATACAGGGAAATTATGGAGGGCACAGGTCAACCAAAACACTTTACACACACTCCAGTTCCAAGCACTCTGTGCACTTGCACTGTACCCACCACCCCGAACAAGCAGCACAAGTGACACACTGCTCTCACTAGACACACAACAGCTTGTGCTTGCATTTACACCTAGGTGTGGTTCAAGTCATGCTGGTTTTACAGGTACCACTCATCACACACCATCATTGCACATTTACTACAAAATCATTTATTAGACAGCAATACACAGCTTTAGCAGGAAGCTTATATACATGCACACAACACTGCTGACTACCCTACTCGGGGACTCTAGCTCTTTTGCCCTTGGCCTTGCGGACCTCTTCTATCAGATCTTTTAAGTACTGAATTTCCTTACTAAGGGAATCTGCTTTCTCCTTCAGGGCCTGGTTCTTCTGCTCCAACTCTCTGCACTCCCCAGACAGTGCCTCCTGTTCCGCCCTCTTTTTCTGCCGGTAACGTGTGGCAGCAGTCTTATTCTGCTCCATCTTTTTTAGTTTCTTATCTATTTTCTTTTCTCCTTTCACCTTTGCTGACACTACCTTCTCTGCAGGATGCTCATATGGTTTGGACCGCACAGAGCCACAAGGGGCATCTGCAGGGAACTGGTTGCCATTGGGGGATCCAAGTGAATTGGTGGGGCTGTGTTGGGGGGTTCCCAGGTAGGAGTCTGGGCTCATGCATATTCCACTATCATCAGAGTGGTTCTCGTCCTCTTTCTCAGACTTGGTGATCACCACCACAACAGTGGGGTACTCCCGTTTTCTTTCTCCTTCCAGAACATCCACTTCACTACCTAGCTCTAAACTAAATGAGTGGTCTGGAGTGGAAGTGAGAGACCCTGGGGAAAGGGGAAAAGACCAAAGGGAAGTCAATGGGGCCATTGGATCTGCTCCAACAGGGGATTCGGGGAGATGGGTGATTACATTATTTATCAGTGGAAGTTCTTTGTTGTGAAATTCCTGGATGGTAGCATTAAATAGATCACACGTGTCTTCCAACGTGGCCATCAGCTCGTCTGGTGAGACGGTGGCTTCCAGATGTTCCATACCTAACAGGGCATCAAAATCAAATTCCTTCAGATCCATCTTCTCCACCATCCACTCCATGCCAGAGAAGGCATCCTCTGTACAACACAGAAAATAAATTACTACTTCAGTAAACCATCACACAGAGCAACTCAAGCTCATAAAAACAATGTATCAGTTTATCATCTCACATCCTTCTTCTCTCATGTGTTACAGCACTAAGAGTAAATCATCAGGAAAAAACTCTTTCATTAAGCTCCTAAAAACTGCAGGGTACAACATGACCACTCTTGTGACATTCCAGCCCTCTTATTTAAATACCAAAAGAATTCAAGGACATTTGCAACACACAACCATGCTTTCTTATTGTTACCTCTGCCAAGAAACAATACCATTGACAGCTGGTGTGTTATTTCAAGGCCAACACAAGAGGCATTTTACCATAACCAGCAACTGTGTGCAGACTAAGCAGTGTAGCAGACCCTCTTTCCAAGCCCAGGTAACACACGTGAGATTGCCTTCACATTTAAGAAAACCTAGCAATTTGTTTTCAACTGGAATGTTGTGGTACTATGTAATTGCTGTCCTTTATGAAAATAAGTAATACCTTACCCTGACTGCTATCTATGGTGTTGCCTAAACTGTCCACAGCAAGCCAGTTGGAGGAGACTGCCTTAGCCTTGTCGCTGGAGAACCCATGCGAACCGAGGGGCTCGGCCACCTCCAGGTAGTCATCTAGGAGTCCCAGACTTTCCTCAGCCACCGAACACGGCTGGCTGAAGGGGGATATTGAATCCCCCAACAGCATCTCGTTGTTCAAGAAGCTCATTTTCGTCAGCTTTTAATGCTTTGACGTCGAAGGATGTAGACAAGTAGAAGGCTTTTTCGTCGACTACAGCAATGCTGCTGTGCGATGCCGTGAAAAACCTGCGAACAGAACTCGCACCCATCAGTATTTGGTTTGACCAACATAGTTACTTTTACAAGCAGGGGCAGCTCAGGAAGTAAGGCGGAACTCCGCAGATAATCTCACTTATTTCTGCGCTGCTGCACGTCCCCCGCCTCCCCGGGGGCCGGCCCCGCCCTCCCGCCGCCATTTCGCGCTCCCGCCGCCATTTTGTGTCCTGCCACGTTTCCAGCGCGGCCGCAGCCCCGCGCGGGGCCGGGGCGGACTGAAATAGCGCAGTTAAACACCGCCACCCTGGCGCAGAATTTAACATTTCCCCCGGTGCCGGGTGACGAACAACCCCCGCTCGTCTAGCTGCCATTATAGCACGTGGTCCTTGCACTCCAGACCCTACAAGCCCCAGTGCCGCGTTCTTCCCAACATACAGCCGCACGTCCTCCCTCGCCAGAGCCAAGAAACCCTCCCTGGGAAACTCCCTATACGCCCGTAGAAATATCAGAAAAGAAATAGTACGTAATAAAATTCCGAATTTTTTGGAAAGCGAGATTTCTCGAGCGATAGGAAACGTAGACACCCCTCGTAAATTCCTTCGAAAGGGCATTTCCTGCTATTTCTGGCACTCGCCGTACACGGGGATACTGATCTCTACAAGGATCTCCCCACCTGGAACCCATTTAGGCGTAGCTAGGCAATTAATGTATTAATTTGGTATACCTAGATATTTCTACCCTCTCCCCGTGAGATCAGAACTACCACCACAGCCGCAGTAAACCCACCCCAAAAGCCCACTTCAAGATGGCAAGAGGGCGCCTATCAACACACGAGGGCCGGAGCAGCCGTCCCTCACACACGATACTCACGCCATGGTTGCAGATGCCGGGGATGTGCTGAGGCCGCCGCCGCTGCTGCTGCGCCTGCTGCACTGGCCGATGCCGCCGCTGGCCCTGCCGCCTTAAAGAGCCATGGCGGCCGGGGAGGGGGGCTGCTCGTATCCGCGCCGCGCGGGAGGTGCTGCGCACACCGCTACAGTCACGCACACAACCTCTGCTCGCGGCCACAGGAAACAATGAGGTGGCAAGGGCGCCGCTCCGCTCTTATATATGGGACGCCTCGCCAGACCAGCTGCAGCGGTGAGGTATCCTTCCGCCAAGCGTCACCTGCCTGTCACCAGCAGCTAGGGGCTTGTGGCCTGTCTTTCTGAGCTTCTCTCCTGCCGTTCTGCTAGGAGTTAAACAGAGGAATCGCCGACGAGACGCCACAGTGCCACAACGGGACAATCGCGAAGGGACTATATGATGTATACATGCGCGCATGACACCCCCCGTTCGGGCGCGGCTGTGCCACGTGACCGGAGCGATTGAGGACGCTCCCCTCCTCCCCCCGCGGCGGGGAGCTCTGGGGGAGAATTTTACCCGCCAACAAAGACGCGGGGCTCGCGCGGAAGACGTCACGCAGCTCACCACGTTGGAAGGGCGGCGCTCATTGGCTAGGGGCGAGTCGTTTACGTGCCCCGTGAGCTGTCATTGGCCAGGGCTCGGAGGAGACCAATGCGGAGGGGAAGCGGGGGGAGAAGGAGCAGCGGACGGGGGAGGGGAAATGGCGGCCGGACGGGGTTGGGAAATAAGGATGATGGTGGGAGCGGGTCGAGAAGGAGCAGCCGGGCAGGGCAATGGCGCCCGCCCACGGCAGTCCTGCGTTTCTCCTGACCCTGTCGAAGCAGTGTGTGCTCCTCACTTCGATTTCCAGCGGCTCCTTTTGTTCCCGCACAGCCCCGCTGAGGTTTGGCGGGAGCTGACGGCCGAGGCTGAGGCGCTGTCATGGCGCCGCCGAGGCGGCTGCAGCCCGCCGTGGCTTCCTGCTGCCTTAGATAACGCGCTCCTTCCCTCCCTGCCTGCTCCACACACGGAGCGCGTAGATTACAGCCTCTCCGGCGCTGTTTGTGTGCGTGTTTGTGTGTGTGTGCGCCCGGAGCCTGCCGGCCTCACAGCGGCCATGGCGCCGCACCGACGCTGAGAGCTCCTGAGGAGCCCGGCTGCGGAGCCGCCGGTAGGATCAGTCTAATTAGTGCCTTCAACCCATGCAGGGGCTGAAAATTACGTTGGTTATTCCACAGCAGAGGAATAAAAAATCTCGTCTCCTGCTGTGCAGTTTCATGCTGCTGCAGTTGCTTCTCTGTTCTCTATGCAGACATTCGCTCGACTGGTGTGATCATTAATGGATCACCTATAGAACCTCGCGGCTACAAAGGGCAGTGACACCTTGGGTAGTTTTCAAAGTGCGGTTTTGCATTTTATCTGATCCAAATCAACTTGCTTCTAGGAAAGAAGTCAGGCCTCTTCCCCCACCCGGTTCCTGCTAAACTAAATAGTTCGACCAGCTCGCCTGGCCCCGCTGAGACAGCTCACAGCAGAAAACTCATATAGGTCAACAGTTTTCCAATGGCTTCAGTTCCTCCATCATCCTTTCAGTCGGGTCACATAAGCACTGGACAGCTCTGGTGAGCTGGGAGTTTCAATACTTGTGTCATTCCTCAGTGTGTCAGTTATCCAGCTTCAAAAGGTTGATTTTCCACTTTGCCAGCCTCATAGCACCATCAGCTCTGAGAGCTGCCATGGGATTTTGCTCGTTCAAACACCATCATCCTGCAGCTCAACTTGCTCTCAACTACTTCTGCAAAAGGTTCCACTATTTTCCTTTTAAAGCCTCAGTAGTATTTGGGTAAAGCCTTCACTTTATTTGCTCAGGTCTAGCTGCCTGGAATTTCTTAAAAAACTGGCTGATGATTTGCAAGGATGGAGTGTGACCCAATTTTTACTTTTAGCAGTCTGGTCTTAGCACTGTCACTACAAAGCAGAGTATGTCACTCCACATTTGTAATGTGAAACCTGGCTGCTGAATTAAAAAGGGCAATTTTCCCTACATGTTGGTTTGTTGCTATTTTACTTTGGTTGTTTGGTTTTGATTCTTTCTTTCTTTCTGCACAGAATTTGAAATGACTCATTAAAATAGAGGAGGCAGAGAAAAATGTCCTCCAGTGCCAAAACCCACCACTGTAGCAGTTGAGCAGTGTGAGATAACTGTTCTGATAAATACACTACGGAGGAGGCAGATCTTGCCTCAAAGGAAAATTGAGAGGATGCGGCAGCTTTTAAAGAGGCTGAGTGGGTGACTGGCTGTGTGGAAGGGTGGACAGCACTTCCATGTCCTCCCTGGCTAAGGGAGAGCTCTCATATCCGCTGCCGTGCCTGCCTTCCCCTCCTTTGAGTGAAAAGGGCGATTGTATGACCATAATAGCAGCTAAACAAACAGAAATGCACCCAATATTTATACACCCAATCCTTCATCATGAAAAGATAATTATAGATTTCTCTGAAAGGACTCTGGCAATGTGTGCGCAAGAATCACGTAAGCAAAAATGAAGTATGTGATGAGGAACTTAACCCAGATCTGCCTGTTTCCTAGCTGCCTGCTTTCCCTTTTGTGTGTAAACTGAGATGGAAATTCATCTGTATTATGGGTTCCAGACAGATTTTCTGTAACAATCTCCAATCCAGAAAGTGAAATCAAATAACCAGAAGCCAGCTGTTTAGAGAAAAGCATATTTTTCCCTGTTCGCTGCAGGACTGCAGAATAACTGTTGTTAAATAATTTCATGATCTACAACCCCAATTCCTTATAAATTATCTTCCTTTTACAGATATTATGTCAGACATATCTTCACTGTGTCTGGATTTTTTTAGCCAAGGTAGAAGACACTTTTTTTTTAAGTAAAATAACAATTTTTGGGAATTTTTATACAAAAGAAATTACAAGTACTTTCTAAGCACAGGACTACTAGCTACTCTTTACTAACTCAAAAGTGTCTAAAAAGGAATTTCTTTGCAATATTACATATTTGTTGCTCAGAGACTGAGCAGCTCTGAAGAAAATTTAATTTCAGCACAAAAAGGTGGCTTCTGAGGGAACACCAATTTGTGTGTATGGTAAGTGAAGACCTGCTGTCATGTTAACAGCTTTATCACCATGGATGTTATTTTCCTGCCCTGGGGACCTCAGCAAAGGGAACTCCTGGGATAAGCAAGATCCACCCTGACACAGAAACGAGGGGCCAGCTGCAGGAGAAAGGAGCTGCTCTTCCAGAACTCGCTGCAGGAGAGAGGCCAAGGGCCTGGCTGGCAAGCAATGAAGTGTCCTGAAAAATCCAGCACTGCAGAGAGCCACCTCCAGCCAAAGAGCATCACCAGGAGGTGGAAAACTAATTCTCCTCATTCACCCTCCTCCTTCCTTAGGATGGAAGGTCAATATATGGGTTTTAGTAGATTCTTTGGGGGGGGTTTTGTTTTGTTTCATTTTTCTTTTTAAAGTAAACATTGCAAGGAAAAGATGTTTTCTTCTTCCACCAGCAAGAATACAGGAGACAAACATGCTGAATGCTGTTAGTAAGCACAGCAAAGACTGAGAGGATGTAAATGTTTCCATAGTAACATCCCCTCACACAGTCTAGACCGGCTGCATAGGATGCTCTCAGGGACTGTCGGTGGCAGGGAAGCTGGTGGCCCTCTCTAGCAGGGGAGCAAGGGTGGTGGGAGGAGTGGGAATGGCTGGGGCCAGGAGGGGAACCAGCAAAAGTAACAGCGACAGAGATGTCTGCTCTTCTCCAGAGTGCTGGGAAAGCTGCAGCCAGGGGGAAGGTGGGCTGACACTGCACTGGGAGGGTGCTTGACGGCCATGGTGGCACTGCACAGGCAGCTTTGGACCCCCAGTGAGCCTCAGTGCCCCAGAGAAGGAGCAGATGGGCTTTCTGCTGGCCCTGGCCTCTGCTGGGGGGGATGGGGGGGAGGGGGCACTGCCTGCTTTGCAGAAGGGTGAACGTCAGGGCAAGCCCCAAGGGGATTCTTGTGAGGGATAACCTGAGTCCTTTGAACCTCCCATCAGGAGGAACAGGAAGCCTTATCCCACACTTAAATGAACAAAGCATTTCCAGAGACTAGCAGGAATTTTTCCTGGAGACAGAGCGCTGAGAAAAACACAAGGGAGGAATGAGGAAAAGCAGAGAGACATTTTGAGCAATTTTGAGGGAGAATTACCTACAACCTCTATGGCACAGACTAATTCACAGTGCTTGCTTGCTTCTTTCCTCATGTGGTACAAACAGATATCTGAAAGATCTTTTCTCATTGTAAGCTCTTTAGGGATTGCTTTATAGATGTTCCACTTTAAAACTAGATCAAAAAGCAAATATATATGATTAAAGATCAGGCTGGGAGGTATTAATATCCATCTTTTATTGCATACAAAATAAGTTATCCATATGCTCTGCCTCATTTGTTTTGGACTAGTACACCGAATGGAATGTCTAATAAATCATTCACTGCTTATCCACTCCCTCACTGTCTTCTGTTTCCTGCTATGTAAATATCCCTGACATTAGAAATGGGACTAATAAAAAATAGGATTAAATCTGCAATTTACATTTGCAACTTACAGTTCAATTATTTCACACAGTTATGGAAACAACCCTGGTTGTCCACCTACATTTTTCTTACAGAACAAACTTGGGCATGCCAAGCACATGCTGATAGCTCACAAAATACCTATCTCCAGAGGCTTAGTTACTCAAAATCAGCCAGGCTGTGGCCAGCTGCCACAAGTGAAAACATTGCGCAAAGCTGGTAAGAGGGAGGTGAGTTGTAACTTGCCCAAGCAAAAGTTTCCTAAGCAAAGCTACAACTGGCTGAAAATGATCTTTAGCAAAAAATATGCATGAAGGGGGGAGAGGAGGGGGTGCTGACTTGTTCAGACTATTGGGGGATATTTTTAGTTGTCTCACTGTCCAGCCTTGTTTTATTATGATGAAAGACTTGGGGGTCAAGAATAATCCTTCATGTGCATTAGCACATGTGGGCTCAGTTTAGCACACAAACAAAAGCCTTCCAATTATCCAAGCAATAAAAAACAGAAGCACATTTCACGTCAACTATTGTTCTTCATAGGCCTGTAGTTGATGTGACTCCCTTGCAGACTGTGTGCTCGGTGTCTATCAAAATGTATGTACCTGTAGGTTATCAGCATCTGCTGGAGTCACAAATGCCAGGTGTCTTGTGCCCTTCTGTACAAAAGGATGAAGAGGACAGTGACAATGCACATTACTTATTTTCTGCCAGTGTGAAGTTAGCAAGAGCTGAGGCCTAACAAAGAGGTATGGATTATGAGACTGCAGCATCTCGGCCCAGACTCCAACCCAGAGTGAGTTAACTTCAGTGGAGCTCTCTTTCAGGGTCTCAGTGCCCCTCAGAGCAGTCAGCATGTTCCAGCCCAGCCGCAGTTACACTGCAGTCCTGAACCTGGTGCCGAAACCGGCAGCTTTGGCTGACAGGTGGGGATCTTCTGAGGGTGTGTGAGATCTCTGATTCTGCTGCTGCCAGGCAGCTTCAGCAAGAACACTGACACAACGAGTGTTCAGATGAAGCTCTGAAACTCATTATAGGATAAGTCGCTGTTGAGACTGTTGAGCTGCCCAGGTCCCTGGGGAGGAACGCTGCAGCCATTATTCAGTAATAATTTTCCACTCTCCATAGGCAGTAGCTTCTCAATGATTTACTAGCAGACTTTGTACTCTTTTAGTAGATATTTGTTTACAAAGGAGGAGAGAAAAAATCCTGGCGGATGTTGACACAATTGTGATACCACTGAGTTTATAGTTTTTTCCTGAAGGAATGTCATTTTCCCTTCTAAGGTCTCTTTGTTAGGGGATTTGGCAAATTGTGTCAGAAGATTCTTTCAGAAGACTTTGAGCCTATTCTGCTCCCTGCACTTGTACATGGATTGACGGGTGGCCTCAGTAGAGCCTCCTCGGGTGTGTTACAGGTGGACTGACCATAGGCAGGCTGGATAATAGTCCCCAAAGACTTTGCAGCCAAAGTAGCGTATTGAGTAGGTGCTGTGGCTTCTCTGCCCTCTTACTGCCACTGCTGTGGTGCCTGGTGAGGGAGGTTTGCAGTTCTCTCAATGGGAGGAGGTTTCTGTGCTTGACTGCTGAGAGAACTGGTTTGAGACTAAACCCAGGTCTGTCAGGAGCCAGCCACAGCAGCCCAGCTCTGCTGGGGAGGAACAGCTGGCCTGCTCTTCTGGCACTCAGAGGGTGAGACTGTTGAAGCCGTGTTCTGGCTTCAGGAGGAGACATCTCTGGGTGTGAGGCAATGCTAGTGCTATTCAGGAAGGTAACATTTGAGCCATTCACCTCAGTCATGCAGTCTCAGTAAGACGCATTTGCATGCTGAGCACTTATCAGAAACACACGTCTCACCTAGGCAGGGGAGACTCACAAAAGGATAAGTCTGTCCCAGGGTACAAAGCTTGGGAGTTACCAGTCTGCTGGTGACACCAAACATCCTCCTTGGCAGTGCCAAGTGATGGACTGAAGATGCATCATTCTTCATTCATTATCTTGTTTTACATAGGGAAAAAAAAAAGATAAGAAGGATTCATAGCCCAAAACATAAGCTCACTGCTCCTTGTTCAAGAAAAGACACCAGCCTAGGTGCTTTCTACTGTCTCACAACCACAAGCAGTGATTTGAAAAGAGAAGGTTTATGCCTTGGTCATGTCCTTGCCTCAGCAGAAACCAGCCTCCCTGTGAGTGCCAGGGAGCTGGGCCCCTGCCAGCGTGGCTCTCTAACAAGCACCACGGGAGCTGCAGCTCTGCAGCCTCTGGGACTGCTGTGCCTTGCTGCCTTGGCTCCAGCGCACCTCTGACAGCGCTGCAAACAAGCAGCAGCTAAGTATGATTCACATCTTATTATCCATATAAGTGCTGCTGCTTACTGTCTCCAAGGTCCCCTGTGCTAAATAAATTCAAAAATCTGAAGGCAAAAATGTCATTCTGCCATACTATTTCCAGGAACAATTGCTTCTTGCTTTTCAAGGGAGGTAAGGAGTCCACCAGGGCCCTGCAAGTTTTCAAGTAATGCCCATTGTGGGAGAGGTAAAGAGCCAATATAATCCAACATTTGCCATCTGTGCCCTCGTGTCTGTTGCCTCTGAGGCCTGTCCTTTGCAATACTGAGCACAATGAGACAAGAGGGTTGTACAGGACTGGGATAATTGTAGTGGGATTTCTTATGGGACATTATCACCCCTGTGCTTGTGTAGAACAGTGACAATTCTACCGCAGAGAGAGGAAGGGGAAAAGTGGAATTGCACTGAAGCTAGGGAATTGTTGCCTAACAAAAGAAAATCCTAAACAAAACAAGTAACACAAGTGAGCAACTTTTGTCCTGTATTTGTATGGAGAAGGCTTTTCATAAAGAATGTGGTTAGAATTTTTATATCTGTATCTCCCCTGAGAAGCTTAGCACTGAGTGTAAATAGACAGATGAAAGAGCTACTTAGCCACAGGAGCCAGGGAAATTAAACCAGGGCAGCAAAACAAAAATCAGTCTGACTTCTAGTGTGTTTAATGTGATTTGGTTCAGAACTGAGTTCTGCATGAATACTTAGGAAAGCTTAAGATCATAAGAAGTTCAAGTTCCTTGAGCCAAACTCTGTGTCCCACTCTCTTTGCTTTTTGTAAAATGGCAAGAACGTTTCCTATCTACAGAATGATTTCCAATTTTTCCTGCCTTAACCATTGGTCTTACCACCCTCTTTTGCCTTATTGTTTTCAAGATTATTCCACAGGATCATATACTGTAAAGAAAGGAATAATAGCCTGCTCACCAGCACATTGCTGGGTCCTTGACTTGTGAGTAATGCTGTCCTTCTCAAAGTATGCTAGTAAAAGTTTTATCCTGAATTGTGTAAGGGACATGAAACCTATTCTAAGGTGTTGAATCTTAAAAAAAAAAAAAAAAAAAAAAAAAAGAGAGAGAGAGAGGAAGGAAAAATAATAAAAGGGAGGGGAAGGGAAGGATATTTCTTGAATCCTTCAGATCATAAACTCAGGTAGTAACTCAGCCTGACAAGGATAAAGAAGATAAAATCCAGATATCTCATACACTTTCCTGATAGTCTGGACAGCAGTAGTTTTCCCAGGGCTGGAAGCCAATACTGGGTTTCACTGGTAGGAGGTAGAATTTCCCATTTCTTCCTTGCTGCATCTGTGCCAAAGTCCCACATTTCAAAATCCAGTCCCAGATTCAGTGAGCCATGCTGGAGCCATTGAATAGTGCAGGTAGTGAGCCAACATATCTTATCTGGAAGAAAAATTCCTCATTTGGAAGAGGCTTCTCTTTTTTTCTGTGAAACTAAAAGTTGGAAGAGGTGCTTTTTTTTTTTTCCTGAGACTAAATTTAAAAAGCAGCAGCTGTCTACAGCTTTTCTAAAGTTTAGAATATTAAAATAAACCTTAAAAAACCATGGAAGCAACTAAGTATTTGGGAACAAAAAAAAGAAACATTATTAATGGAGTTCAACAGTTTAGCATGATAATCTCAAATATGGGGTTCAGTCATCCTTTCTTCCCCAGTTTAAGATTAGATACAAAACAGACTAGAATTTATGTATTTATTTTTAAAATTAAGAGATGCAAAAATAAATAAGTAAAATGTAAACTCAGCTACATTAATATCCAGGACAGGACTATGGTTACATTAAAAAGTGGGCAAAGTATTTTGCTTATTCCAAAATTCACTTTCCTCCTAATCTGTTTGTTCCTTAGGGTAGGAACAAAAGAGATGGTAAGTCTTTGCAGCCTGGAGAACTACTTGTGCTCTTCTTTGTAGCAACTTTTTCCATACTTGCAGTAATTATCATCACTCCCCTCAATTATTTCTTCTTTACATTAAACAGACAGTTATCTTTTGATCTTTCCTCCCTATTCATGCTGGGACAGCTTTTATGTAAAGGTGCAAACCACTGCATCCATTAACCATTTATTGCAGGCTCTAGGCATTCCAGGGGCTTTAACTTGACAGGGTAAAACCTGTCACAGATTTCACAGAGCAGCTTATTTTAGCTGCTCCTGTAAGACTCAGTATGGCATGAAATGTGCTTGATCTCATCTGATCTGTTTCTACCACAGGACAGATTAAAGGGAAAAAAAACTAGAGCAACACAGGCAAGGGATAATAGAAAAAAAGAAGTTGGAGATGTAACTTCCTTTGTATCATAAAATACCCTCTAAAATAGTTAATTACAGAGTCCTCATTAAGACAAGTCTTACAGGACAATGTTGCCACTATAGTATGTCTTCCAAGAATTAAGAAGCCTGGGACCCATCAAAAGCAGCACAACTTCACACATTATTTGACATCCAACATTTCCATTCCACCTTCCCAAGCAGGGAAGTCTTACTGTAAAGACCTTCACCACACCAGACACAGGCCCCCGGCAGAGCAGCTGCCTCAAGGCTGATGCCTGGATAAGAGAGGAGTGCACTTGGGAGGGGAGAGGTCTGGCACACAAAAACCAGGGTGTGACTGAACAAGGATGGGGGAGCCCACACAGGAAAGTTTAATATTCCAGAGGCACGGAAGCCTCTGAAGTCTGGGGAGCCACATGAAAAGCAGGTGCCCGTCCGGGCACGCAGACTGTCGGAGAGAGGATGAGAGGCTCAGCACCACAATTACACATCATCTTGTGACTGGTGTGAAAGCTGCCAGGAGCCAGGACACTGCAGCTGATTGCTCCCTCGAGACAAGCTGCAAAGCGCTGAGCACCCAGAGCAGCAAAGGGAAAGCAAGTGAATCAGCAAGGGGCGAGTCAGCCCTCAAACACTGCTGTGGTGCAGAATTATATCAGCATGAAGGTGATGCACTGAGATGAAAGCAGAGAGAGATGTTCCTTTGTTTATAAACATGCCAGAGACAACCAGGTTACTGTGGAAAGTAATTTTATTTCAGAATTCCACACACTCTGTCACAGATCATGCACTTGGACTTTCCCCTTTGCAAATCCACAGCCTCCAGGCCTGGGAGAGATGAGGCATCATCTCTTCACTTCTCACTGCGTGCCCACATGCTAAGAATGAGGGCCCTGATGGCAGCTTGCCAGGGGGCAGAAAGCAGCCTCTTGTTTCCATAATTGCTTTTAAACATGGGAAAATAAATCCATCTGACTTGAAAGATTAGCAGTGGAGCTCAGCAGCAGTGAAACCCACAGCTGAGCAAGTTGGTCCTCACCCTGTGGTTACAGGGAATAAGATGACAATCTCATGAGAAGCTTGTGTGAGCTAAGCTACAGCAGAACACATGGAAACATACTTGGAGCTGAGGCAGCCACCAGCCCAATGCATGCCCTGGGCCTCTTACAATCAATCTGTCTGAGCTGCTCTGCCAGGAAGGTGGCCAGGAGCTGCCCTTTTCACATTCAACTTTAGGTTCTTCTGCTCTGTGCTATAGATTTGACCAGGAAGTAGCCTACCTGTAGGTAAGCCAGCCCTCCAGGCTGTACATCAACACATGTACTGCATTTAATACTGAAAGGTGCCAGTTTGAAAGACTCTGCAACATTCTGTTTGACCCACAGGCTGGGAACAGCATTACTGGAAGTTTCCTGCACACTTACTCTACACCTTCTTCCCTGCTTCTGTTGCCTCTTATACCTCACCCTACTCTTAAAATATTCCTAGTTGCAGTGTCCCTGTGACCCATCAGATCTTTGGCCTTTGTCAAGACTGCCACTGCCAGGGCAGCCATTGCCTGCTGTGGTGGCTGCCTGTAGGAAGTGATCATTTGCCTCCTGAGAACAGGCTTGTGGCTAGCTCAGAGAAGGGCAAAACTGAAGGGAAGAAATGATGGAGGTGGTTGATGCAAGTGAAGTGGAGCAGAGTCTACAAAAAAGGCAAAAAGGCAGCTTCAGTCTCCATTTGATACACAAATTGAGCTCGATAGCAGCAAAAATGGCCATAAAATATTAATTCATTAGGTTGCCAGGAAGAAGGGAAAGCATTCATGTAAAAAATTATATATACAGATATGTATGTGACAGCTGTTCTCAAGCCATATCTCACCTTTTTTCTTTTTTTTTCTATCTAGAGTTTTAATAATTTACAACCACACTGCTGTTAAAATGCAAAGACCACAGTAGAGGAGTCACCACCAAGTGAGGGGTGAGATCACACTGAAGAAATGAGCTTTGGGGGAACTCCAGACAACCCAGATATTTTAATTTTTTTTTTGACCTTCAAGTAATTAAAAACAAGGGGAATTCCCCCCAATAGCCTATAGGCTCCAAGTCTCATCTGTCTGCTTTTAGGGTAGGAAGGCTGATATCAGAAAGGCAGTGCAAGGCAAGGGAAGGAAGAGGGGAAAAAATCTGGGAACCAGAGTGAAGAGCAATCAACAGCTGAACAACACTGACTGCTGCAAAACTTACAAAACACAAAGTCATACAAATGGGATTCCTGTTAACCTTTGATAGAATATAGACTTTATATACACACACAGACTCCAAAGTACACATCTGGTAGTCTACAAAATACCAGTACCCTAAGGATTAAATAATTTAAAATGCAACGTTGCATTATCACTGTATATAGAATGTATCTGACACACTGGCTAAAATGAACAGATTGTCCGAGAAAGATGCTCCCTCCCTCAGCTCACCAGCACTGCCTCTAAAAAAAACACGGGGTGAAAGACTTCCCTCTGTGGTTCTACTCCTGAAATCCACCTTGAAACTTCTCTGTCAAAGATGAGGGAAGTCCTGAGAGGAAGGGAGAAGAAAAGGAAAAAAGGATTCCTGCTCCCTCCAAACTCTGCTGCTATAGTACTCCTCTCCACTGGCTAAGGAGGCTGGACAGCAAAGGTGAAAAAAGCTCCTAAAACAGGGAAAAGGCAAATATGTTTCTAAAACAATAGTTATGCTGGTCTTTTGAGATACACACAGAACTCCAGACCTGGGGGGACACCTTCTCTCCCACTTTTTGAAGACAGCAGGTGGCTTAATGCAGAGTATAAAGAGTCTACAGTCTAACAGCAGCCAGACAGGAGTGAGCAGAACTGCACTGCCAACAGCTCCAAACAGACACAATGGGAAGGTGTGCCCTCACCAGGTTTCTAAGAGTATTAGTAAAACAGGAGCACTGGAAAATCAACACATAGGAATAAGGAAGGGGATGGACAGCCTCAGTTCTGGGGAGGAGACTAAAGCACACAGAGCAGGTGCAAAGCTAATATATCCCTAAATGCCAGCTTTGTATATGTACCCTAATACTAGTGTATGGGACAGAACCTTGCTGATGATTTGCCAGTTCAGTTCTACCACCTTCACAGCCTTTAGAGCTGGTGAGAATCTGGCTTGTGTGTGCTTATTCCAAAGCCCTTTGAGGCATGCAGTCTTGTTGCCACCTCTAATAAACCAAAACCATAAGCTCTTGGGGGAAAGATGAAAAAAACCAAAAAATACCCCCATTCTCATGTGTGTCTCCCACCCTTCCCCTATAATCGCCCTCTCTTCCCCTAGGCCAGAGACAACTGAAGAGCTGCCTTGTTCTCCACTCTCAAGGCCATTCCCAGCAGATCTGGCTAGGCAGGAACAGCAAGCTCTGCTCCCTCAGCCTCATCACACAGCCAGACCACAAAGGTTCCTTCCTCCCCTGTGACAGCTTCAACAAGAATTGCCTGTACAAGACATTGTGGTTGCAGCAGACTGGACAAATTTTGGCCCTTAATTCTGAACCCAGCTTGCAAAGGATGAGAAGGCTCCATGGGAGCAGGAGCTCTGGAATTTCTCCAATTTCAAGCTCTACAGCCCTAAATATTGCCAGTGTAATCATTATCAACTCAGAAACACAAAAAGAACCCTATCCAAAATATCTCACTCAGTCTGCCCTGCATGACTGGGCCAACAGAACATAAAAGAAAGTAAAGTGAGACAGTGTAGGACAGCAGAGAAAAAGAAACATAGGGCAAAGTCAGGCTGGAGGAAATTAAACAACCTCAGTGCAAGTCTGCTAAAACCATCACTGGATTTACCAGCCCAGTTCCACCTTCTTCAGACCAAAAAGGGTTTGCTGCTCTAAGTGTAGTACAGAAGAAAGAAGTGCATAGTTTAGTTTATTTTTTGGTAGACACTTAAAACTCAGCAGAATTTATGTGAAGATCTCAGAGCTGCAGTTTTAGCCTCTTTTCCCTAGCCAATGGGTACCTGTTGGGGCAGAGATGGTGGAAATGGACCAGTAGCACCAAGAAATTCAGTGGGAGCACCAACTCCACAGCAGGAATTACTAATGAACCAAAAGGGGGGAGTGGTGAAGAGAGAAAGAGAGACAGGGAGAAATGGAGAAGTGGAGGAGATATAATTTGCAGTAATCAAAGTCTGCATTGGCTAAACCCTATCAACACTTCCCCAAGTAAGGCCCCATTATGTCTGCAGCAAGACCTCTGGCTCTGACAGAGAGCTGTAGAGGGTGTAGCCCAACTCATCCACTTCTTCAGGGGTGAGCTCTGAAAACAAGTTCACCTTGGGGTTCAGGGCACTAGGGAGGACACCCGCCTCCAAGTAGCGGATCAGCCCCTTCAGCGCCTGCAAGAAGCGATCAGCCAGCATGTCCTGGGACCAGTCGGACTCCTCCTGGGAGAGGTGCAGGATGACATTGGTGAGCTGGCTGGCAGTGAGGTGTCCCAGAGCCGGGTTTAACTTGCACACTGCTTTGAAAATCTTGAGGCACAAGCAGCGGCAGCCAGAGTCCCCCTGGTCCAGGGCGCGGAGGCGAGCCGTTTCCGCTGGCCGCAGGCTCAGTCGCCACAAGTTGTCATTCTGGGCTAATCGGTGAGGTTTGGCAACGAGGACGATGTCCCCCAGTGTCAGGGATGGTAGAAAGTCAATAAAGAGATGCCGATCTGCATCATACTGGACTTCCAGTGTCAAATCTGCTGGGGGAGCCGCGGGACGGATCACGTAGTCCAAGAGACTCCCAATTGCTGGCCAATTGATTGACCCAGCTACAACTTTTTCAAAGGTGTCTGCTACAGTTTTGGGGGAAAGGTAACCACCCACCACACAGCGGTCCCAGTAGCTGCTCCCACGAGGAAAGTACTCCGGGTTTTCTCGACGCACCAAGTAGAAGCCAGGAATGTTCATGATAGTGTCCTCCCCAGGGATACACGACCACAGGTTCTGCTCCAGCATGAGAGGTACAATGAGCTGGATGTGGTCAGCTGTCACTACCTTTCACAAGAGAGAAAAATCAGTAAGAATAAGCTTTCTATCTCCACATTCATTTTATTCAACATCTTTAGGTAGCCTTCTGTCCAAAAGAACCTGGAATAAGGATTCAGCTGTCTTGCTCTCCTCTCTGCATGGGATTCCCAGCCTCCCCTTGTTAAAAGGAATTCTGAAGGACTATTTCCAGCCATTAGTGGGATAATTCCAAGGTATAGCCGAAGGTAGTGCTTATGTGGTATGTACTATTTAGAGACCTGACGTGGACTGCATATAGATGAATCAGTCTGCCTCATATTGCTTTAAGTCTGCTCCTTGGTCGTGAGGTGCAGCTGGCCTAGGGCACAGCAACACCACATGACAATTTAAACAGGAGACAGAGTATTAAGTTTCTTGACAAGCTTCTGTTGCCATGGTTTAATAATCCAATGCTACAGCTAGGTACACTGCCCTCACCTGGTCTGCTACATTGTTTGGAAAAAGGTCGTTAAAGATCCCTTTTCATCAATGTGATTAAGACCCCAGGTCTAAGTTTCACTGGACATTCCATGCTCCATTCCAGAACTCTGACTCAAAGAAAGAAGTGTGCCTCTGAATCACTCACTATAGCCATGGGCATCTTGCCATCAAGGAGATATTGCAGCAGGGACTGCTGTCCAATCCAGGTCTGTCATGCATTAAAAAAAAAAAAAAAAAAAGGGGGTAGGAAAGACCTACATGAATACATGGGAGTTCTAAGGGAACGTATTCAGATGGTTACAGAGGGATGGAGAGAAAGGAGCTGTGTACCAGAGAAACAGCAAGGAAAACAAAACTAAAAGAAGAGACAGAAGGGAAACAAAGAAGGACTGAGATATTTTGGAGAAATTAACCATGAAAAAGCAAAGGCTTTGCAGACAATGACAGAGCAGCCTGGTCACACCTGTTCAAACAGCACTGTGGAAATCAACGCCTGGCTCCACAGTGGAAAAGGCAACACCAGGGGTATTATTAGTGAGGAATGCTGTGCTGAGCCAGCAGTGCCATCAGGGATGCCCGCGCCCCTGGGTGGTCAGGCTCCTGAAGAAGGAGCCGTGATGCATCCCCAGGAGTTACCTGCAGGTCATCGTAGAGGCTGCCGCTGAGGTACATGTCCCGCAGGGGCATGTCCGGCAGCTTGGCGCGCAGGAAGCTGCGCAGCTCCGCGCAGATATCCACGGCCGCCTGCTTGGCCCGAGCCTGCTCGTCCGCCGGGATCGCCACCCGCCGCCGGTAGTAGGCAAACAGCTTCTCCTGCAGCGACAGGCGAAGGCGGGACTTCTTCAGCTCCACCTGACTCCTCTTGGCAGATGGCTTGGGCTTTGTGGGTCGAAAGAAGTCTGCAAGACAGAAGGAAAACTGTTGAGGTTGCAGCTGATTTCGCCGTGAAGCGTTCCGCAGAACAGAATCTGCAGCGCGGAACTGTGGTCTCCCAGGTCTCAAAAAGCCCTTGGCAGACATTTTGCAGGCTTTATGCAGCAACCACACCAAAGGGGCGTGCTGAGGAACTTCAAAACGCACTACTAAAAGCATCAAAACAGATGAAAACAAGTTACTAGAACTGAAATTTGGCCAGACTAATATTGTGTACAAGGATGTAATTTTAATGGCTACGTGGGCAGTATCTCAGCTCAATTTCATCAAAAATTCAGTGCTGTTACCAGTTCAAAAGCTTTCAGTGTGATGCCAGATCAGTGAATAAAACACTTTTGAACAACCACCATGATATCTTTGAGTTTTGAACACTGAAACAGATTATTACAAATTAGCAGCAAAACCCAGTCCTGAATAGCATACGAGATCAGAGAAGACTGTGCCACCTGGAAATGAAATTATTGTTGGGAGTCTGATCAGCACAGTAATTAGGATGATGAGCTGACAGATCCTGGGGCCATCCCAGCTCAGGCCATCATTGCTCCAGTGATACCACCCTGAAATCTCCACTGGAAAAAGACCAGAGAGCCCACTAAGAAGCACAATGCAACAACACAAGGTTTACATTGCTATCTGCATTACTAAACAATGTCTGACCTGCACAGATTCTCTGAGTCCCTTTTTTTCTGACTGGTTTCCCAAAGAAATAAATCAATGCTTCCCATCCATTTCAGATTTCTCTTAACGAAGAATGGACAAAGAGTTTCAGAAGTTAACAATGAGAATTAAAGGGGAATTACAGATCTAAGAGAACTTTGGAAGGGCTGTGTTACCTATGGGTGCAGGAGAAATCCGAAGTCAGTGGCCCCATTAAAGCAATTGGCTGTTGCAGATTTGTTTGATGATTTGGCCACACAGCACAGGAGGAATGGGCTGACCAGGCTGTACACAAAGCCATCTATCCCAGCCTCAGCAGCTGTTGTCTCTTGTCCCACTGGGTTCTTTTGGACAGATCTGAGCTTTTTTTGTGTAAAGGAAATAATGTACTAAACCACGGGGAACTGGATTTCATTGCCTATTTATGAAAAAAAATATTTTTCCTTACTGAATTTAAATTTACTTCTAATTGAAGAAATTAAGACACCATCATCAATGTTTTTATTACTCAGCCCATATGCTTGGGGACACCAATCAAATTATCTAGCATTTAACATAGCTGTCTAGTTTTTACTGTTTCCTCAGCAGAAAACCTATTGCCATCCCAAAGATAACTTCCTTTAAAATAATCTGGAAATCAAGTTAATAGCTTGGTTCTGATTTTTAATCTGCAAGTGTAATTCTCCTAGTGACCAGGGATAGAAAGTAAAACCACTGAGAACAAAGAACCAACCACACATAACAAAACAAGGTTGGATTCTAAATTACTGATTATACCACCCAGAAAGAAAACTACAGGACACTTTCTATAGACTACTGAAGACAAATGTAGTGATAAGCAGTATTAAACAGGGAAACGGCGATCCAAAAATTATTTGGAAAATGGCAGCAATAATACAGGAAAAACTGTTATAAATTGCTACTACATTCCCAGCTCGAGTACTCCCCCCTTAAAAAGATACAAACTGGAATGACCCAAAGAAAGGCAGGAGAGTGCTTGAAACGAATAGAATAGCTTTCTATCAGGAAAAATTAGATATTCATATTGAAAGAGCAAAAATGAGGGAGAATTAAGCTCAGGACCATGAAATCATGAGAGGAAAGAAGACCGCACACAGATGACCATTATTGACTAGTTCCCAATGTCATCTCTGATTCTTGAAGTTACCAGTGGATGTGCTTAAAATAAAAACATAAAAATCCCAGGCCAGACAGGGTATTTCCTTCCCCTGCATTCCTTTAAGCAAATACAGGGCTTATAGGCCTGGATGACTCTCTGATGCAGGAGGATGAGCATGCCTCTTACCAGTGTCTGCAGCTGAAGGATCAGTGGGAAGGGTCTGCAGGGAGCGGCTGAGGCTGGTCTTCATATCCTGGTTCAGCAGGCGTGAGGAGGAGCCCAGCCAGTTTGGCTCTTCCCAGCTTCTCTTTCCCGACTGGCTCAAGCGAGTGGGGCTGCTGGGAGCACTGATTGCCCGGTCGTACATCTAAACCGGGGAGACTTTGAGTCACTGAGGGCCCAACGCTTGCACTTTACCCAGGCCAGCAGCCCGCTCCGGAGCCGTGCCCGGCGCTGGCGCGCTCACTCACCCTCTTGACGGCCAGCGTGGCGATGCCCAGCATGGCGGCGCCCCCCACGCCCAGCACCAGCCGCGCGTTGGCCAGCACGAAGTCGATGGCGGTGCCGATGCCGTTGTCGTCCTTCTTGCCCTTGCGCTGCCCAGCGCCTGCCATCTTACACCTGCAAGCAGCGGGAGCGTTACACAGCGGGACAAAACGCGCGGCCCGGACGGTTCTGCCCTTCTCCCACACCTCACACCCGCTGCTGCTGCCGGGTTTTACCGCAGGAACGAGCCACCCTACCCTGCACCCCCTCTAATTGTGTTCCCCCAAAGAGCTGCTTGTTGCCAGCAGTGCCAGGACAGTACTGACCAAGCAACCTCCAGTGCCTGAGGGAACACATCCAAATTTGATGTGAGGTTTCTAATAATTGAATAGGTTTAATGAAAGGGAGTAGAATTTACTTCTGCAGTATTTTGCAATAAAATCCTTCATATTAAGGAAAACTCTCTAACTATTCAGGTATTTTTCTTATAGTTTGTGCTTCTCAAGCAAAGCACACCCAATTTATTTTGTAATTTTAATGTAACAAGTGTGACTTTGCTCACAGACAAGGCAATACAGGGTTGGTCAACTGTCTGGCACAAAGTGGAATCTTCCCCAAGAACTGACAGGCAGTCTCAGAGCTTTCATTTACAGATTAATTTCTGACCAATGTCCAATCCCATATACTTCAAAGAGACCCAAGAATCAACAGCAGAGACTGCAACACATCATAAAAGGAACAGCTCCCTTGCCTTCATTAGATGTTTATTCCTGCCCTGGAGGCTGGTGCGTTTGATTCGCAGACAAATCATGTAAAACACTGACATGAATATTTTCTTACATGGGTACTTTTGTGTCCTCAAATGTCCATTTAACCTAACCTTGAAATTTAAATTTAAAGAGTCTCACAGGCCAGCATGGCCTCAAGCTGGGCCAGCAAAGTGTCAGGCTGGACATCAGGAGGAAGTTCCTCACAGAATGGGTGATTAGACATTGGAATGGCTGCCCAGCAAGGTGATGGCGTCACCATCCCTGGGGGTGTCCCTTGGATGTGACAGGCAGTGCCATGTTCTATTAACAAGGTTGTCGTCAGTCAAGGATAGGACTCAATGATCTCAGAGGCCTTTTCCAACCTAAATGATTCTGTGGTCCTGAAAAACACACTTTGCCATCACTGCAGCCATAGGGGGATCCCCTGGTGAACCTATATGAAAACACCAAGAAAGGCCTGCCCTGTGAATTTAGGTTTGTTTTCTGAATCCGTGTCCAAGGCTCTGAGCCTGCCCGCCTGATTGGGGTGGTTTAAAACTGCCGTTTGTTTTTTCTAAAGCCAAGCCAATGGGAATGTTCCTGCCTGGATGAACCAGGAACACATTCACTTGTCATACCCAGGCAGAAAAAAACCCTGCACTCTCACAAAAGTCACTGTAACAGCAGCTTGAAGAACGCAGTTTTAGCATTGTAAATGACCTACCTGGGACCTAAAGCATTTGTGAGGAGAACAGGAGAGCCCTCCTGGTGTGCCTGTGGAAGCACCTTCAGGACTTCTTCAAGCAAGTGGTGGGTAATGAGTGTTATTCATCCCTTCTGGCTGGCGAGAGGATTTTGGAAAGAAGAGGGAGGTACGTGAGACCGGTGGGAGCTACAGGGAATCTCTAAACCAGGCCCCCGAGCCTGCTCTGCAGGAAAGCCTGTCCCTTCTCCAGCTGCCTTTCCTTGTCCTCCAGCCGCTGCAGCCCCTGGTTCCGGCGGAACTCGCGGCGGACGGAGGCGAGGTAGAAATCCCGGTCGGTGTAGCGCAGGCCGCGGCCGCGGCGCAGCAGAGCCCGGTACAGAGTCAGCACCGCTTCCCGGGACCACGCGGCCATGGGGGACGGGTGTGGGGCGCGGGCGGGCGACCTGCACAGGAGTGACCGAGGCCGGGATCCGGCTCAGCTGCTCCCTTCCCCAGAGACCCGCCGGCCGCCGCTTGCCGCTCCGCGGCGGGCTCGCTCGGTGCCGTGTCCGCCTGTCCCACGGCGAGGGTTAACGGGCCGGAACGGGGCGGGGCGGGGCGCGGGGGCCGCTGCAGCCCCGCGGGAGGAGCGCGGCCGCCCCGCTCTCACCGGGCCGCTCCCGGGGTCACCCGCCAGCGCCGCGCTTCCGCTTCCGGGCCGCGCCCCCGCGCCCGCCAATGGCAGCGCCGGCGCCGCGGGCCGCAACGGCCGCAGGCGGGGGAGCGCGGCGCTGCCGCCCCCTGGCGGCCGGGAGGGGCTGCCCGCGCCCGGCCCACCCCGGCAGCCCGCGATGCTCCCGGCCGGGAACGGCCCCGGCAGCCCGCGATGCTCCCGGCCGGGAACGGCCCCGGCAACCCGCGATGCTCCCGGCCGGGAACGGCCCCGGCAGCCCGCGATGCTGCCGCTGCCCGGGGCTCCGTGTGCGGCTCCGTGTGCTGCAGCACAGCGCGCTGGACTGCCGGCCCCGGAAGGCAGCGTGTCTGCCGTGCGCCACGGTCGTGGAATCACGGATTCCCTCAAGCTGGAGAAGACCTCTGAGGTCATGGAGTGCAGGCTCTGACTGAATAACACCTTGTCAACCACATCATGGCACCCAGTGCCACATCCAGTCTTTCCTTAAACACCTCCGGGGTGACTCCAGCACCTCCCCGGCAGCCCATCCCTAATGTCTAATCGCCCTTTCTGCAAAGGAATTTCCCCTATGTCCAACTTGACCCTCCCCTGGAAGAGAGCAGTGGATCAGTGCTGCATCTCCAGGTTCTTCTGACTTCTGGGGTGCTTTTAACAGACTGACTTATCAAATTCAAGCTCCTTATCTTTATCTCCAAGGAACCCCCAGGGCTTGGTCTGGAAGCGTCAAGATTCTAGGAGAAGGGCAGTAGCTGGCAGCCTCTCTGGGATCTGCCTGAGATGATGGAAGAAGACTCCCAAAGCCAGAACCTTTTGCTCCCTGTCCAGGTGTAAATCCCACTTTTCCATTCTCACCTTCTCTACTATGAGATGTCTCTGGGACATACCTATTTCTCCTTAGCCATCCTCTCTTCCCCAGGTCCTACCTAAATATAAAACATAATGTGCTGTGCCTCCCTTGGAGGGGAGAGTGAGAGAAAGAGCAAATGGTGTGTAACAGAGGAGAGCCACATCACTTCACACAATTCTCAGTGACACCAGATATGACAGTGATAGAGCTGAACAGGAAGAAAAACAGAAGCTCTGGACTGGCTCACTCCGTGCCAATCTCCTCTTGCTCATTTCCTTTCTGAGATAAACAACCCCAATCATTTTGATCTCTTTGTGAGCGAATTTGCCATGCCCCTAATCAGCCCTTTCTGAGAAGGGCTTACTTGAACTGCAGACAGTATTCCCAGAGAGGCTGCGCTAGTCATTTACATAATAGCATTATCATATTTTCCATATTATTCCCTCCTTCTCCCTTCTGCATGCTAATATTTTGTGTATGCTTTTTTTTTTAACTTGCAGCTACTCTCAGAGCCAGGGTTTGTGTGACATCCATATTATTTCTTGGGTTGCTAGAGAACATCTGGAGCTTTGTAATTTTTATGTGCAATTTGTTTTCCCTCTTCTGACCTTGCACGTACCCAGTTGATCCTTGGCAAATATGTGGTGTTCCCCATTTGCCACATTTGCATTTTACTCAGTCCTTTTTGGTCTCCTCAAGAGTCAATAGCTTTGAGTCAACTCTTAAAAATGTTTGGTATATTGCTCATCTTTGTTTCCAGATCATCAGTTCCTGTACTGGGCTATCCAAGACCTCGGAGGCAGTATTCCCACTCTTAACCTGCTGCCAGAATGAAAATTGATCTTTGACCCTTCCTCCTGGCTTCCTGCCTCCTCCTTGGGTTGTTAATCTTCAGAAATACTTCCCTTCTCACAAGCAGGCTCTGTCAGCCCTGGGCAGGTGTGCTGATGAGCCCAGTCCTCAAAACTCCCAAGTCTGGATCAGAACTTGAGCAGCCACATGTGGCAAATTGCTGGAGCGCTGCCAGTGGGATCTGCCGGGTCAGGCCGAGCAGGGATGGACATCCCTGCTGCCCTCCTGCCATGGCAGCCAAGGACTGCCACGTCCATAAGCGCCCCCTCCCCAGCCCGGCCCCTTGGGTTGAGCCTGTTTTGGTGTTTCTCTCTGTTCTTCCCCCCCAGGCTGGCTGCCAGCTCCCTGGCCCCTCGCCAGCAGCTGCGTGTGCATGTTGAGAGCTCCCCCACCCACGCCGTGCAGTGTCTCCAAGTGCCCCAGCCCTTGCGGGGACATCACTCGCTGTGCCCGCTGCCCCATCGGCGCTGCCCACGCCTGCATTGTGTGGGCAGGGGCCTCAACCTGCCCCTTCTAGAGAGGAGGGCGAGTGCCAGGGCCAAGCAGCACATGACTGACCCACTCCAGCTGCCGCCCGAGTGCCCCATCTCTGGTGCCATGCTGGCTATTGTACATTTGAAATCTGCCTTGAGACAGTGAAGTGTGATCCCTCGTCTCCAGGGTTTCCCAAACTGCTGACGTTCTGCACGCAGCTGGTGGGACCCACCCAACACCCCAAAGACTTGTGCTGCCCCGAGGCCCCCAAGGCCCCATTTCCTGCAGAACCCTGTTGCCCATGGACTCACTGGGAATGGAGTTCCCTCTGTGATTCTAGCCTGTATCCCTGTATGAAAGGGAATTTACTTGCCCTGACAGGGCCAGGTGCAGGCGCAGAGGAGGGAGCAGACCTCTGTCGTGCTCCTGGAGAACAATAACAACCTTTGTTTCTCAAAATGACCAAGTGAGCTTGAAATTTCAAAGGCAGCATGTGTGACAGGGCACAGTAACCCGTGCTGTTACCTGGAATAAGACTAAGGCATCCCCTCCTGTCCCCTGCCTTCTCCGGGGTCCGGAGCTGCCACTCCTCTGCTGGGCTTCTCATGCTTGCAGCCAGTCGTCCCACTCAAGCAGCCACTGCCACAGGCTTTGATAGTCATTAAAACAGGAAGTGGCTGCCCCTGAGCCCAGCGTGCAGCCTCTGATCCTGGCTTCCCACCACCCATTCTGCAAGGACCATTCCCAGCTATGGAGACATCCCTGTGCTGCCTGTCACCAGGCAGCAAACCCTCCCTGGGCAGCAGGGAGATGAATGTGAGCCTCAGAGCTGCAAATGGCATCTTGGAGGGGCTGTGCAGGGATGGGAAACAAACTGTGCTTGGAAGCAGAAGGCTGGTGTCTTAGTGGAGCCAGAAAGCAGTTCTAAAATGTAAGGTGGAAGATAGATAGTGACCCACCAATGGTATCTGAGCTTGGGCTTAAAATCTTTAGTATCTTCTAGTAAACGGACCTCATGGGAGGCCTTTTGGTAGTCTCAGCCCTTTTCAACAGCTCTCTTTTTAAGTGCAGCTCTGTTTCTTTACTTTTCTTGAGCAGGATTAATGGCATTTGAGATCCTGCTCTCCAGCTGTGACAAGCCAGGAGGGGCGGAGGCAGACGTGGCTTCATTCCCTGAAGTCCCAGCAGCTTTGATGTTGAGTTCATGTGGGAAGACAGGTGGTGAGGGAGGAGAGACCACTGGTACACAGCCACTTTTCAAGGAGCATTCCTGATTTCAAGCAGAGACCCACATTTTAGTTGGGACAGTAAATATCTAATCTGGGAAGCCACGCTCAGAGTATGTTTTTGACAGGGGGAAGAGGGCAAAGGTCCCAGCCTCGCTGCAGCTGAAGTGGGGCTTTTCAGACCCATGACTTCCATCCCTGAAGTGCAGGGGGCTACAAACACTGTCAGCAGCGAGTGATCTTCTGTGTGAAGCAGAGCTGCTGTCCCTGTGAGGGGCTGCACTGACAGTCACTGAGGAGGCTCAGTTTTATTACCTAACACATTGAAATTGCTTCTGTAGTACTTTTTCAACTGGTCTGTGCCCACCTTCATTCCCAGCACGACTCATGTTTCTTCAAACACATTTCTCCATGGCTGGGTTTGTTGGAGACTTTTCTCATTATTCCCTGACTGGTAAGATTCCATCCCCCAGCCTCCCTCACCCCATTTTTCACTTTGCACCAGCTGCATGCTGCAGGTTTACAGAGCCATTCAGAGACCCTGCTTTTGTAAGTGCTGTTGTCCTTGCAATCTTGCATCCCTAGGACAGCCCCTGTTTTCTGCAGAGGGCTTGCAGCTGGTGGTACCACCTGCCTGAGCTGAGCTGCACATGCTGACCTCAGGCTTTCTTGTGCTCCGTTGACTGCTGTGTGCTGGGATGAGGCCCTCTCAGCATGAACATGGGATTTTGGTTTGTGTAAGGGTATCCTGGACTCCAACATCAGGTGTGGTTTGGTCCCATGTAAGTACAGACCCCCTGAGAAGGGCATGGCTGCTGTATTCTGCTGTTTCTCTTATTTTTCCAAGCAAAGGCATCAATTGCACACCTTGCCCCTTAAGTCACAGGCCCGTAGATTTATTTTTGTCCCGTTTACCTAGTTTTGGTTTTACCATGGTCTGACATTCACTTCTGGGTAACAGTTTGAGACAAATGCTTTAAAAACACTGTGAAGCAAAAAGAAGTGGGTAGATGTTTTCTACATTCTTTTATTTTTGTGTGTATGCCTGGGTCTTAGTAAGTGTCTGCGGGGGAAAAAAATATATATGTAACTGATAATTTGTTGTGCTCTTTTTGGAAAAAGTCCAGACTGTAGAACAGGGCTAAAATGCCAGGAAAGAGTTTGCTGCACAGAGGCAGGCTTATGTTATTTTATTTTATGCATTCCTTGGATAACATATATTTTTTTTAATTTCAGATCCTGGAGAAGTCATTTTAGATCTTTATTCAGCACAGCTTATTTGCTCTTCTTCTCAGTTTTCCTTATTTTTAGAAAGGTGAAGTGTGTTCCCAAATTAAATCGTTACTGACTTGGACTTCAGCCAAGAGGATCCATGGTTCAAGCCATAAGGCACAGGAAACACAAGAGTAAAACAATGGAGTTTTATATTGTGTTTCATTTGGCAGGGTGAGGAGAGATATGGCCTTGAAAGATTTGTATTCTTACATAGCTGTAATATATTTTAAAAGACAGTAAGGAGTATTTTCACTTCTCACTTTGCTTAAAAAAAATAAGCACACACAGAAATGCTGAAAATGTTGGGATTGCCAGATGCTCCTTAGTTCCAAGTAAAGGTTCATGTCTGGGGAATCTCAGAGATGCTTACAGTAATGTCCCAAACAATAGCTGAAGAGGGCTGCTGCTTTACCTTTTTGCTGATATGCCTGTGCTGCAGCTTCAAGGGCAGAGCTTGCAGCAGCTTGGCCCCAAGTCAGGCTCCTCAACCAAGCATCCATGGATTATATTCCTTATCTCAGCTTCTCACTGATCATGAGCCCCTTCTCTAGCTGGGACAGTTTTGCAGTGACAGAGCATTGCAGTGACAGAGCAAAGCCCCGCAAAGCTCGCTCCCAGGTGAAGGTTTGCCCTCGGCGTGCCCAGGAGCCTCAGGAACACAGGGCACTGCCAGGAAGCAGAACATGCCTCCCTTCTGCCATGGCCAAATCCTCTCCGTGGCAGTGCTCTGGAAAGCAGGGCAGCCAGTGCCTGCAGCTGTGGGCACGTGAGCATGAAGCCACTTGCTGGTGACGCTCTCCGGGGCTGGGGTGACTCTCCCTGGCTGCTCCACGGGCTGCCTGCCAGCCAGCTGAGCCCTCATTGCTTCCCCAACTAAAGCAGCAAGATTTAGAGCATAATATAAAATTGGATTAATACTTAAAAATTAACTGTCCCTGCTAAGCAGCACATTAAAACATGTCCTGACACAGGGAACAAATGTATCCCAGCAACACAAACAAACAGCTGGCAAAATGGGGTCTGGTATCCCCCTTCCAGCTTTCTGAAAGGTGTCTTAAGTTTATAATGAAGTCACGTTGTTTCCAAGCACACTGGTGTTTGGAAACAGCATATCCATCCCTTTATCAGCTAGACTTATATGCATCAATAAGGAACCAGCTGGAGCCAGCCCCTCTGTGAGCCGGAGGGTTGCTGGCAGCCTCCCCACTGAGCAGGGTTGCACAGTGCCCAGGATGAGCACCAGACATCCATGAGAAAGAGCAAGAGCTTGGGAGAAAACTGACTTTCAGGCAGGTCACTCCAGAGCTCCACCAGGATGCATCACCCCATCTAACACCTGCTGGGGCACTGAAATGCTGCAAAACACGCAAGCTTGCTTGGTATCAGATGGCTTGCAGGCTCCTGATGCCATATGGTGCTTAAGGCTCTGTAGCCATACCCAGGATGCACACTGCATTGGTGTGCTGAGGGACCCTCTGACTTGGCAAATGGGGCTTGTGGTGGTGCTCCCCCACTGCTCCTGCAAATGAAAATCTCCACTCCAGACTGGTTTGTCAACTCCTCTCGCTCACAGAGGCACTTGAAGCTCCTGCAGCAGAAGCTCACACTTTCCAGGGAAAAAGGTTTCTTAAAACCTCACGAGAAACAAAAAGAAATGCCATTTATGTTACTTTTTAAAGTAATATAAATGTCAGTAAGGATTTTATGTTAGAGGTAAGAAAAATAATGTGGGAGAACCTTTGACCTAGTCAACTCTCATTTCTTAAACTGTCTCACTAAGCTGCCATTGGTCTGTGCTTATAGACTTATACTTCCCCTCTTGAAAAATTGAAATTTCAAGCATACTGGTCAGCAACTATTTTTAGATTATCCCCTGTTCAGGCACAAAAATACAGTGATCACTAAGACTGCTAAAAAATTCTAAATAGAAAATTTTAATTGCTAATTTTGAGTGGCAGGTTTCTTTCACGCCCTTTGTTCCAGAGATGGAAACAGCAGAATTGCATTCAGCAATGCACAGCACAATCCTCTAGTTTGATGAGACCCTTCCACAAAAGGAGAATTGAGAACATTAGACTGGTATGGATGAAAGAAATCTGAGGGAATTCACTGGAGCTAATAATTGTGAGGAAAATAACCTATGATGCTTACAGTCACTATCTCTAAATGGAATCAGGAATGAACCTGAAGCATAAAACACTTTCAAAGGTAAAAAAATTAAATAGCTGTAGGTGGCACATGAGCTTGCAAAAGGCCCTTGCCAAAAGCACTGCAGAGGCCAGATGGTTAGGAGGATGCAGAGCAGGACCAGGCTTTGATACCAAGTAATGGGAACAGCCAAAACTACAGCAGACAGATTTTAAAATAAACCAAAACAAGAAGGTCATGTTCTCTCATGCCAAAAGTCAGGCACCAGAGAGGCATTTCTGCAGTGGGGAGGTTTAATTTAGGGCTCCGGGGTTTCCAGGGCTTTACTTGGAAAAACAGATGCATCCAAAGGAGCAAAGACTGTTTCAAGGGACCATTTTATGAGATGATGCTGGTTCCCATGTCCACCAGCTCTTCTGAGAGCACGTAGCAGCCATCATTCCCCACTGATGTGCCTTTACATGTTCATACTCACCTAACATGCAGATTAGGTCTGACAGGGGCCTACAACATCAGGAATCAGTCCCCAGACCAGCTAGGCTCCCCTGCCATCTCCCTTCTTCAGAACAGTGTTTTGCCAAGATAGGAAGCTCCCTCATTCCATTTTCCAGCAGCCCTCTTGGCCAGGCAATCAGAAATAAAAGCTGTCACACACATATTGGTTTCCTTTCATACTTTGTAAATTTTTTTAAATTTTTATTATTATCTCCTCCTTTTAAGCATCCCTTTAAGGGTGAAATGAAATCCAACCATTTACAGAGAAAATGATTTCAGAATGTACATTTGATTTATCCTTACAAAAAGTTCATTATTACTTGCTGTTTATAAATTACAGAGTTGAAAGGAGCTTTGCAGATGCTCTTATTTTTTCTTTTCTTTTTAGTTTTTGGCAAGTCCACGCATTCTTTTTCCGAAGCAGGGTGTCCTGGAGCCCCTCCAGGAGCAACACTAGCAGTAGGTCCAGGTGGACCCCAGGCTCAGAAGTGCTGCTGGACCACCTCCAGGATGATACTGCATCATTATCCGCACAAGCAGGAAGAAACAGTGGTTTGAATTCTTAGAGTATTTCAGATCCCTTCTTAATCCATTACCTGTAGTGCCCAAAGCTTTAAAATGTCAGTGTATTGCATTAGAGACAGTTTTCTTTCTCAATGCTGGATCTGAGCCCCTCCTGCCACCCCCCTTACCCTCCAGCTCCCCTTCCCTTTCCATAACAGGAGTGAGTTTGTCCAATGTCTCAAAAATCAGAAAGGAGGGGATTAGGGAGGGTAGGGAGAACACAATGATGGAGGGATACAGGAGCCATTCTCCCACTCACTTCCCTCCTTTCTTGCCAAGGTTAGAGAGGCCAGTGAAGCCAGGATGAGCCATCCCTTCCCTCTTCACCACCAGTGTTCACTAATTGAACCAGGAGTGACCCTGGACACGCATCTTCACAGTGCAGAGGCATAGCAGCCACAGAGATTGCTGGCAGGAGCTGGGACACAGGGACACAGCCCCAGGGACACTGAGGAGGGGAAGAGACACCATCCCACAAGGAAACAGCAAGGCAGGCAGAGGGGAATGAGCACCCATTCTGCTCTGACACTCTCCCTCCGTGCCAACATAGTTTCCTTCTTCACCTGTCACAGAGACACAGGGTAGGTTGGCCTGGGCAGCACAACCACAACACCTCAGCAGGACACAGGGATCAGAGAAAGCAACAGCAAGAGTGGGCTTGAGCATGTCATCCTCCATACCAACCACAGGCACAAAGTCACCGTGTCTTTTCTGTCACTAGGCTGTGGCATTAGCCCCAGATGGGCAAATACTTCTAACTTGCCCTATTCCCTCTGCTTTAGCAAGCTCACCTGCTGCAGGAGCACCAAAGCCCATGTCCTTCCTTTCAAAAAGCGAAGAGGCATTCTCCAGTCCAAAGCCATGCACAGGCACACAATCTCTTTCTAGGTGGGAAGCACAAAGACATACAGAAAGAAGTGCAAGGCTTGGGTGTGCCACACACGGCATTGCTTATTTCCTGGCCCCACTTTTTAACAACTTGAAGGTAAAAAACGTCTGGGGAATGAAAAAGCACAAGGCTGAAGAGGGCTGCAGGAAAAGGCTGGCGATGTATTCCCTCTATCCTGGACAGTTTGGTCCTAGAGAGACAGCAGGATTCGCTGCCCACTGCCCCCATGGGCTGCAACAACCCACAGACATCAGGCTCTGATAGTCTGATTCCAGTTCCAGTTTCCCTTCTCAAATCTCAGAACCTGGTTCAGGTAAGATGAAGGAGCTTCAGTGCTCACCTCAGAATCCAGCACAGGGAAACAAGGATCTGACACAAACCTGCCTCCTGCTTTGCCTCTCTCACCACCTCACACACGAACATACTTTTAACTTCCCTCTTGTTGCAGCTGCCTGGAGGGGTGGCTGTCCCACCTGCAGCTGGCTGCAGAGGTCCCAGCAGGCAGCACAGGCAAGGCTGAGCAGAGGGTAAGCCACCACCTTGGAAAATCACTGTGTGAAAGCCAGCTTAGTAGTGTCTGTTCCCTCCAGGGACAAGAAGGAAGATTTTTAATGACAAGCACTCTAGCTCCCTAAGGATAATAAACACAGGGTTAGCCAGACAAATTAGACAAACATTGACTGGTTTGGCCTTAAATCAAAAAATGCTTAAACAATTCTTGAGAAAAAGAAACAATAAAGAATCCATTTCATCTGTAAAGCCCCTTCCTCCCACTACAACAGAAGTCTGGTTTCAATTTAATTTCCTAAGAATTAGGAAGTGAGTAAGTCCAGGAGGCAGGCAGGGCAGGAGTTCTGCAGAAGAGCCCCAGCATTCCTTTTCCAGCAACACCTTCTCCAGCCCAAGGGAGCAGAAGGGAGAGACAAATTGGAGGAAGAAAAGAATGGTGGAGCAAATAATGGAGGAGAGAAGGCAACAGGTTGTAGTGGAATGGGAGAAGGATACTGCAGCTGTGGATCTGTCAAATTCCCAAGAGACAAGGGCCACACCTCAACACTGAAAACATGACTGCTGAGCACTATAAATCCCCAAGGATGGCCATGCATGGGAAGGGCTAATATCAGAGGAAAGGCTGCACCCACTGTGGGAGATAAGGAGGTGCAGCCCCAGTACACATGAACTTCAGCTCCTGCTGAACTGGGGCTTTGGTGCTGCCAAAGCAAAGGATTGGCTTGTCTTTCTCCTGTGCCTCCAGCAAAGCCTGGCACTGACCTTGCGTTATCATCACAGAGACAAAGCAAAGCCCAAAGGTCCAAGAGCAGACCTCAGGCTCCTTCCTCAGAGTAAAAATGAGAAATGGCTTCTTCCTTCCATGCTGTGCTGCTGCTGAACCGCACAAGCTAACACACCTGCTCTCCTCCAGCTGTCCCTGGGGAAAGCATCTTCTCCCGGTGCTGCATCCTCAGTGCTATGGCTTTCAGCTTGCTCAATACAGGCTCCTCCTTTCTCAGCTGGGACCCAGTTTCTCTATCATCTCTCTACATAAGACCTCCACACAGTAGCCCAGCACCAGAAGCCCATGACTGTGAAAGAAGTTCCTTCTGCTACATCTATAAGCCTGGACTTAAAGCCAGAACTTCCCTTTGGGGGAAGAACATTCTGCCTAGCAAAGTTTGTCTGTCCACCCAGTTCCCAAAGGGGCTTCTCTGCCTGTGGGGAGGACACAACAGAACTGAGAACAGTGATTTTAAAGAAATCAAAAATAATAACAAAAAAAGAGGCTCCCTTCAGTTCTTCTGAGCAGGCATTATGGCACACAACATGTGGAAGGAGCTAAGGTGAAGTGCATCTCCATTTGATCAGAAAGACATTAACCTTCTTTTTATTCCAGTTTCTGTCTTATCAGGCAAGCAAGTTATTTTTGTTGACAATTTTCTCTTCTCTAGAGAGGGGACTAGGAAGGAAAAAAAGAGAGGTATAGGTAGGAATGAAGCACAAGGGTGGTGCATACTGGGCAACACAGGACCATGGAACCCTGATGGAGTTAAGGGCAATGAAAACCCTCTTGCTTTATAACAGCTGGCTAGAAGGGCCACACTTCTTTGTGCCAATGCCTTCCTCTTTATCCTCCTTCATGATTTCTGCTTGGAACATAAGTCTTTCCACTGCAAGGCTAAGAGAGCAAGTTCATTATGATTTTCACCCTCTGCCCACTATGACCCAGGCTCTGGGCACCCTGTCAAGCCATCTGCTAAGGAAGGGTGGTGGTAAGGGTGGAGACAACAATCTGCCTCCTCAGTGAGCTGAACAATCCAATACAACAGCAGGCCAGAGCCTCACTGCTCATGCCTGAGCAGACACCAGCCCAAGCAGCTGAAACTAGCAGACTCCTAAATCCCTTCTCCTCTCAATGGTCTTGTCTGCATGGCTCAGGCTGCAGATGTAGGCTGCACAACTGTAGTCCCCAAACAGTCTCTTGGCCCCAGGAAGAATCTGCCCATGGCTTGTTTCTTCATGAGCCCCCTCACACCCTAAGGTCAGACAGATGGATCCCGTGCATTGACAGGCTTTGTTTGCCCACAACAATCAGAATTTTGCCCTTCCTCTTCTCCCTTTTATTGCCCCATGGTAAGAAGGAATAGCCAGCACATGTAAGCAGCAGCCCTGCTACAGGCACAGCCTGCAGGGCTCTAGAGGCAGCCAGAGAGGCTTGCAACAGTCCCAACAAATGTAGCACTGCTATGCAGAGCCATGCTATCCCTGGTCCTCTCCTATGAACTGCCCAAGAAGTCATCCATGCCAACACTGAGATCACAGCTTCTGGATCCCACCATTTTCTGCAAGCACACACAGCCAAGCCCCACTATGTCCTACTTCCCCACTCAATACTGGTAATAAACACCCAAGTGCACACCAAACCCATGCATGTGAGCACTCATGCACACAGGCAACCATGCATTTGCAAACATACAACTCCCACCATCTGACTGAGTCCCCCGCAGCTTATCCCAGCCCCGACAGAAGCATGTACTGCAGGGAAGATGCTTTGGCTTCTGTAGGACAAGTCCATGCAGTGTTGTGGAGGCAGGAGGAAAAATGAGCAGAAAAAAACACCTCAAACCCAGATTTCTCCTCTGCTTCCTATCTATCTGCTCCAGGATTGGTAGAGTACTGGGGCAAGATCCAGCCCAGGACAGAATGCATTAATCCTGTGCAAGGGGCTGCGTATTGAGAAGGACACCTTGGAAGCAAAGGATTTCCCTTCCCCAAAATACCCTTTGAATATAGCAGTATTAAAAAAAAAAAGCATACTGAGATGCTTTTGCACATTCACTCATCCAAAAAATGCCAGTGACATACATCTGCACACACAACCACTCACAAGAGTTTGTGCCTGCTGACTCACATGCTCACTGAATAACCCAGGCTTGCATCTATGCTTGCTCCAATCCACAAAGGATGAGGGTGGATGGGAACAGCTGCCCTCTCTCCCCATGGGACCCTCTCAGCCTCCCCCAGAGGAAAATCTGCCAGCTGGCTGCAGAGATTCTCTCCAGCCAGCAGGAGAGGCTCAGACGATGCAAGGAAGTCTTTATGCTACTACAGAGCGGGTTCTCAACATCTCTCTTCCTCCTGTCCAGGCCTCCCTTCATGTGACTGAGGAATTTGGGCTCCCAGGTATCACCCCGGGATGAAGGGAAGAAGAACAGGAAGTGAGGGAGGGCAGAGGCCCCAGAAAAACAGCACACCCTGCCCATAAAAAAAGGAAACAAAAGAAGAAAAGGAACAGACGAAAACACCCGACTCTTTCCCTTTGTTGTGAAGTTCTGAATTCCCACCCGAGCCTGAGCCTCGGTGGCCTCACCCAGCACCCTCTGCCTTTCGGTAGGGATTCTCCAACAAGTAGCGGAACCGCTGGTAGTTCTTGAGCAGGTACTTGGGAGCATACATCTGCTCCTTGGGGTCAGCAGGGGGATACTCCTGCATAGTACCATCAAACCAGCCACCAGTCCGGATCAGCTCCCGGATATAATTGAGGTCTCGTTTATCCTCGTAGTCACCCCAGCGGGGAAAGTCCCCATTCTGGGCTGACACCAGTTTGAAGTAAATCCCCTCTGGGGTGAAACACCAGGAACAGTGCCAGCCAGCAAAGTGGAGTGGGCTGCCCAATGACCACTGCACCAGGATGTGTCCTGTGCTGTTCTCATACTGCCGAAACCCAGGCATGGTGTAGTACTCACGGCGTCGCAAACGTATCCCGTCGGTAGCATAGACAGCCTGGAGCATCCCCATGGTGCAGCCTGAGACCACCTCCAAGGTGCCTGGTTGCTTCCAGAAGAAGCCATAGAGTGACTTGCGCATGTGAAAGGCGAAGGGCTCTGTCCAGCCGTCGTAGAGCTTGAGGAAGAGCACGCCATCACGGGCCGGGATCTCATCAGCATCATCGATGATGAAGACGTCGTCCGGGCGCAGGTTGCGGAGGCGAGAGATGCCATCCCGGGTGAGGAAGGTACGCAGGTAATCGTCAGCAATCCAGCCGTCCTGGCGGCCACCGGGGGGGAAGTGGTCCAGGAAAACGTAGAGCACCTTGTGGCGGATGTAGTCAAAGGAGCCATTGAGGAGCATCTCGCGGAACTTGAGTGGCCGCGGCTCTCCGTAGGCTGTGAAGTTGGACTCGCACACCACGAAAGCATCCACCACGTCTCCCAGCTCATGGAAGCGGACATCCAGCAGGTCAAACTCATGGTTGACGTTGATGGCATTGATTACCCGCCGGGGGATCTCCCGCGGCACGAGGCGGTCCTTGGTGGGCAGGTTGGAGTACTGGACCACAGTGGGGACCCCACAGCTGGGGCCGTGCCAGCCCGGCAGGCACACGCATTCCACCCACTTGCGCCGCTTGGTTCCGCTGGCGCTCAGCGGCTTCCGAGCCGGCCGCCCCGAGGCTGCGCCATCCACTCGCTCCTCCTGCCGACCTCCCACGGGTGGCTTCTCCAACACCTTGGTGCCTGGTTTAAAGCAAATGCCACCGGCTTTGGTTCGGACAAAGTATTCTGTTGAGTCTTCTGGCAGCATGAACTCAACCTTGTGCAGCTCCTCGCTGGCTCTGCTGGGAGACAGGGGCTGGAGCAAGGGGGAGTGGGAGTACAGGGGTGTGCGGAGGAACTCCGCACCCCCTGGCTCAGGGCTGACCTGAGGCGTGACGGGGGCATTGTTCCAGAAGAAGCTGGAGACGAGGTTGGGACTAAGCGAAGCCAGCTCCCTGGGGAAGGTGACATAGGAAAGGGCCTTGAGGAAGTGCAAGAAGGAGATGAGGCAGAGACCAGCCATGCAGAGAGTCAGAAAGAGCTTATGGCGTCTCATCTTCATCCTGTGGAAGAGCCACGAAAAGGAAAGTCACATTCAATAGTTACTGAGATGCAGAAAGTTTACCACTGTTAGAAAAACAGGTTGGGGAAGGCAGGAATGCTGGTCCAAATTCAGCATGCATCTTTAGAGACTTGACTCCAATAACTACACCCCCACCCCCTGCCATCTTCAGTGGGCCTTTTGCTTCAGCTGGGTTACATCAAGATGAACCTCTGCTAGATCAGTCTCATACATCCACAAAGACAAGAAAGGCACTGGCAATGGGGTAGAAAGACAGGAAATCCAGAATAACAGGAATTAATGATCTAGTGAACTCACCACACTTTGCCCCTATTCACTGATGGAAATTAAATGAATGTAAACCTCCTCAGAGGTGCATCACCAGAGGGTTGGGAGAAAATGAAAAGAGCAGGAAGAGTGAAAGACTTGGTGGGACATCGTTGAAACATGACCAGAGCAAGAGAGGCAGTTTTAAAGGACCAAGATCATTAGTCAGACTGCCAGAGGCAGCCTACACTCTCCAGATCTTTACAGTGCTTGTACAACACATACCCTAAAAACCACTCTTGTTCTTAGGAAATACTACCCAAGTTCACATGGAGGACAGGAAAATAAAAATAAAATTAAGATTCTGTCACATTTACTCTTCTTCCACCTGTGATTCTCAAGTCCACTGTATCTCCATATGTTGCCGTTTGCTTTTCACTTTCTGTGGAACAGATGCTGAGGTTTTTCTGCATCTGGATCAAGGTGACAAAAATAAGGTGACAAAAAGCTGTCTCTGCCACTAATACTGTGCCATCATGATGGATCCACGTCAGGCCAGGAAGAAGCCAGTGGTGCAGAGCCCTTCCCTCCAAACATGAAACACTGCCTTCATCCTCCCCTCCACCACCTCCCCTCTCCAGTCCAGGCAGGGAACATAGAGCTGCTGTCAGGTGGAGAAGTCATTGAAGACTACAATTCAGAAAAAGGACCAAAACAAAAGAAAAAAAAACCACAAGAAAAAACTAATCTCACACAGTGCTTCACCAAGGAAAAGTAGAATCTATATTCACCACCTGCTGTTTAGGGAAAGGCAAGTTGGGGCAAAAGTGGGCATGGGAGAAAGGTCATCCAAAAGTAGTTTTCAAGGCAGAGGCTGTCTTGGAGCATGACACCCTTCCTGCAGTGAACAGACAAAGAGGCAGAGATCCTCATGCATATGACACGTACCACTTCACCCCCTCCACATGCTCCAGACTGGTGGTTCTCTCCCTGGTGCAGTCTCCCTTCCAGGGCCAAAGTTCCTGAGAGGCACCATCACTTATAAAGGTTCCACCTGGCACACAGTGGTGCCAGCAACACCTTCACAGGAGGCAGTCCCTGCTCCTGGGGGTCATGGGGTAGCTGCCCCACACCACCAGCCCCACATATGGGCAGGTGTGGAAGAAGAACCCAACCAGCTCCCGCCACTTCAGAGGCTATTAGATAAAATACAGCAAAATGCGTTTACTGATTAACTTGAGGAGAATTTAATACTAAAGTGAAAAGCCATAAAGCATTTAGACAGATGGCAACTGCCCAAAGGAAAAGGTATCTGGCTTTCCACAGATGGCTCTGGCGTGGACTTTGGTAGAGGGGCTGTCCACAGTTGTACCTTACAGCTCAGCAACAGCATTTCTGGACACTTGGCAGTCACATTTTTAGTGGAAGTCACCATCCACTGACATTGTCCCCAGTGCTCAGGTGGCAGGGCAAAGAGTCCTGGATTAAACTCTGAAGGACTACAAGCCTGAAGCTGGTGGTAAAGTTACAGCATGGCCATGGGAGGGGAAAAAATTGAAAGCAAAATAAACAAGGAAAAAGGAAAGCAAGCTTGATTCTATTGGTTAATGTTTAGTAGGTGTTTTGATATATATTGCCACAACACAAGTCAGCAGCAGGGCAGGGTGCTGGCTCTGGACATCACCTTTTTAGTGGCCCAGCCACTAAAGGGCTGGGATATTCTTCTGTTAAAAGCCATAAAAGATCATCTTGGGGCTTGCTGTCAAGCTTTCTTCACGAGGGCAAAACAAGGGGCTGCAGAAAATGCCATGAGCATCTCTTTCTATCCATGCTCATTTTTTTTCTTGAGGCTCTGTTGATGTCTTGCAGAAGCAGCACGGTCACTTGTAAAATAGAAGAACATTCAGTGCCTCTTCCTTGCACATCACTAGTTTTTAGTCTGTCTTGAAGTGTAGGGAAGAGAAGAGCACCAGGAAGCCAAACCCCCACTAAATTAGCTGAGTGACTGGGGCTAAGTAGAAAGTGTCCCTCCCTGGTAATTGAGTACAGCTTTCTCCAGTCAGGTGTCCTGTGACTTCTCCAAGGCATTACTTCCAGACATCAGGCTGCTCTCTCAGATGCTGAAACCGGGGCAAGATGAACAGCTGACCTGCTCCAATATAACAATCCCAATGAGTGCCAGATAATGCTGGTTTTGCTCCAGTTCCTACAGGATACACAAAGGCAGGGCAGCCAGCTTCCTCTGGGCCAGCCCAGGGCTGAAAGCAAGTGGTGAAGGAATCACAGAAGGAACATCATCTTCTCAGATGGCTGTGATGCTCGGCATGCCGCAGTAAATTCCCAGAAAAAAGCCGTAACTCTTGACATTCAACAAACTGCTCTGCTTTCTGAGATGCAGCATGCCATGTCAACATAGCAGGATGCATGGTTTTAGGAAGCAAAGCATATTTTCCTCACTTGACATTAGCATACATCAGTATCTGTCAGGCTCAGCATGTGGCTCTGCAGCTCTTCAGCCATGGGCACAACAAGCTCCAGGCAAGGCTGCGCTGCCTCGGCTCCTATGCCGGGCTGGTGTGCACAGCCCTCCCCAGCTGCTCTGCCAAGCCAGCTGGCCCTGCAGTACCCTCTGCTGTTCCACTGCTGACACGGCCCAGGAGGCAATTTTCACTGCTCAGTTGGTTTTGTTAGGGAGTGGGAACACAAACCCATTTCCTAACCTCTCCTGAAAGAGGGCAAGCAAAGGAGCAAGGTGTGTCCTTTTCAAAATCTCTTCCCTGGGAACCACCTTCATTCTCACATGCCAGGGATTCTTCTGCCAGGGAGTGGAGAACACTCATGCACCCTTGGGTGAGCCAAGACACTAAATACCATCCATCATGTATCCCTTCCCATATCCTCAGCTCAGCCCTGCAGTGAAAGACATGTCTGGTGGCAGCTAGAGAGACAAGTTGGAGACAAAGGCCAGCAAGGGAGGATTCCCCACCCTCCCCATCCAAAATGTTTACATGCGGTGGAAATTAGAAAGGAGGTACCAGTCAGGAAGACATCTCAGTTTGTCACAGAAGAGCCCAGCTGCTCCAACATGAAGCACCCATCAGTGACGAGGAACACAGAAAACAGCAAGAAGAGGTATTTCCCTTCTGAAAATTTTGACTGAGGAAGGGGAAAAAAGTCAACTTGATCTCTGGGAGAGTGATCAAGTTGCTGTCAGCAGCAAGAAAAACTTTAATGTTCAAGTAGAAGAAAAAGCCTGAAATAGTACGGACAGTCAGCTCCATTAAGACAAAGCTCTTTAGGGAGTGCACAGTTATAGACTGCTTCAGCAACACACAATCCTGGAGAGACAAGCTGAAAGCTTCTTTTTGTAAGGGATTCCTTTGATATTTCCTTGCTTGAAGTTCTGTCTCTACCATGCAGGGGAAGTGCTTTCAGAAAAGGAGAAAAAGGCTAGAAGTGTTATGCACAGGAGTTATCCCCAGGCACCTGTTATTGTTTTAGTGACCAGTTGATTTACACCATTCTGAAATATTATACTTATTTTTCAAGAATCCAGAGAGAAAGATATGCACTGATAAGAGCTGGCAGTTCATTGGCCCCAATGTTCTCTTCTGGAGAACACTGGCAAGAGGCCACACAACAGGATACAGGCTTGTTACCCCATCTTGTTAGGGCATGGGACTCAAGACTCGTTAGACCTCTCCCACGGCTACAGGGAAAACATAACTGTGGAGAACAAGTCAGAGCAGAAGCTTCTGGTTTTCCCCTGATACCAAAATGCTCATCTCCTCTGCCTAAAGTTATCCCATAACACCCATGCAGTAACATATTTGCAGATCACTCAGACACTTCAACACAAAGCAGCAATTCAAATTAGAATCACTTTCACATGGCAGATTAAAAACCCAGTATGACTTCCACCACTCCACACAGAGGTCCCAACTATCTCTGCTCCAGCTAGAGACAAATGGAACAGGCTCCACATTTCTGGAGTACTAGGTCTACCTGTCATCCTCAAGCACAGGAACCAAGCAGGCATCAGAGCCACAGTACCTCTAAACACTAAAAATCTCAAGTTACTTTTGTCCTGCAAACATCCACAGAAGAAAAAACCATAAAACTCAGTATCTGTCAACAACTAAAACATGCTCAGGGACAGCAGGACTGCACTTTGCTTAAGGGTAGGAAAAGGAGATTACCCTACATTGCAGGAAAATCTGAGAGTAGCAGGATGTACCAGAAGGTAGCTTGGGCTCAGCATCTCTCACATGAAGGATGCCACGGTGTTTTCAGGGACTGCAAGCTACAAGGACATCAGTGAGAAGCTCTGGCAGTCACAGCACAAAGGGTTTCCATGTAAGCAGGTCTCTATCAGCTTCCTGCAAGTTCCAAGGACAGAATAAAACATTCTTCTGTGTCCTTCATCAAGAGCTGCTGCCCACAGCACAAATGCAAAACAGCAATACCTCAAACTCCGCGTTTCCTTTGCAGCCTCGAGGCAACTGACCACAAGGTGCCACTGGCTTGGTGCCAGCCCAAACAGCTGGATGCAGCCATCCAGCATGGTCACTCTCCAAGCAAGGTCAGGCTGAGGGACAGCAAGGCTCTGTCCTAAGCACCTTCCCTCCATTTCTGCAGACACGTAAGGAGAGTGGTAAGGTAACCACTCAACAGCGTGCCACCATGATTCCCATTTGACTCCCAGAGCTGCCATCCACACACCAGTAATGGGTCTCGTCAAGTCAAAGAAAACCAGACTGAGGAAAAAAGATAGTTAAAGGTGAATCTACACAAAACCAAGGTTTGAGGTTGGCCAGGGAAGGGCGACAGCATAGCACAAAGAAAGGCATTGCCTTCCCTTCCCAGGAAAGACAGGCACATGATGTACGTGTCAGTCACAACCCTCCAGATTGTGTGTAAGACCTTGCTAAGTCTCAACAGACCTGCAGCATCTACATTCAAAAACTAAACAAACCAAGTATCTCTTTTATGCATTCCTCTAGGAGACCCAAGTGCTCCACACCAGCAGCTACTATCTGCTGCACACAGAAACTAAGATGGATGCAACACAAAGCCTCCAGCTTTATAAGTGCTGTGGCTGCTCACCTCTTTACCTCTGCAAGCACAGAGTCTTCAGAATCCACTCTTCCCATGGACTTTCATTGTTTCAACTGTTCTCTCAAGTGTCTTGTCCTGCCCTTCGGTGGACTAAGCCTTGGTTATTTCAGATGCTACACCTCCAGTCGCAGCAAGACAGCCGTGCACTGTGGGCAGCAGCTCTTAACCCTCCATACAGAACACATGGGACCTGGAGATAAAGTGGTCTTTGTTGACAGGATTTTGTCTCAAAACTGATCTTCCAGAAGTTAGCATCACAGACCAACATCTGAACACCTTCAGAGTCCATTATAAAACCCTCCACTCAGACTGTTCTTCCTGTAACTACCATATTAATAATAGCAGCAATATATAATTATAAAATTTAAAATAAGATCTCAGAAAAGACTAGAAAACTCTAGTGAAATCCAGTAATGGCCTACAAGACACCAATTTAATTTTATCCAAGAAGTACTTGGACATCACAAGGGTGCAGTACTGGATGCTAAAGGAAACTAAGCTGGATTTCCAACTCCACTGCAATCAATCAAATATTCTTCTCAGTATCCTTCAGATATGCTGGGCTCCCTTGTAGCTAATCTTCTCTCTCCAGCTAAATCCAGTCTCACCACAGGAATTTCCACTGCTTCAGAGATGCTTCGGCATACTCTAATCCTTCAGAGGTTCTCAGAAGCTGCTCCTTCAATTTCTTAGCATCACTAGTCTGAGTGCTCTTTCAACTATAGGAGAAGCAGCATCTCTTTCTCTCACTTATCCCTGATATCCTGGAAGGACTCTTCCTCAACCCTGCTTATTGCCTCCTCAAAACATCTGGTTCCATGAAGTCTGCTGCGATGGCCCCAGAGCTTGCATCACCACTTGGCTCCAAGGCTGGGCCTCTCTGCACATCAGAGGGCGAGGGAGGCTTTGCTCATTGCGCTCACCCAGGATGCGAGGCCCTTCTCCCGGACAAACACAGGACTGCTGCTGCTCGCTGCTCCAACTGCACAGCAGTCAGTCACTGCAAAACAGAGCTGGTTATGTCTTCTGATGTCCTACAAGGAACAAATACTCCATCATGAAGAAGAGGAAAGGGAAAGGGGACAACACTATGCAAAGAAACAATTTATGTCTTCAGACAGACCATGCGGTAATCAAATATGCAAGGTCTCCCTGCTAGTTTTGGTGCCTTGCAAAGAGGGACAAGTCAAAATCAAATCATGCTTTCAGAGACTTCAAGTGAGACATGTGACAACAGAGGCCATTGTGTCAGAGGTTCTCCCCCCTCACTACCATCACAGCTTACCCATCCCTCAGTTGTCAGTTGTATGAATACAAGTTGTCAATCAGATGAAAGTTTGCTTTTACAGCCATATCAGCAGCAGATCTAACTGGGTTAAAAATAAACTTGAAGAAAACGCCTAGGCATGGGAACAAGCAGATGACCCACAGAAACTTTCTAAATTATTTCACCAATTCACTTCTGATCAAAACACATAGATGCAGATACATCCTCAGATTCTCAAAATTACATAACTGTAGGTGCTGTTCATCTAACCAAATCTCCAATAAGGCCCCCATTCAACCACCATGAGCTCACTAATTCTTCCCAGTAGCATCAGAGAAGGAGCACATCTCAAGGAAGGAAGTGGAAGAACCAGCAGCAGCAGGCAACTGCTTTCAATGCAGATCCTGGCAGGCACTCCATGCAGGTCAAGCAAGTGGAGTACAAGCCACAAATCCTGAGAACAGCTCCAAGATGAACAAGTCCAGATTATCCTCAGACCTGCAGGTCCATGGGTGAAGAGCACACGGCAGACGCGCCAAATCAGGCATGCAAACCCTGTGCAAAGGAAAGCAAGGAGTGTGTGACAGCCCAAGCAACAGGGAGATGCAGGTTGAAGAGCCCAGAGGAAGGTGAAGTGTCTGCCCTGTGAGCCCAGAGCAAGGCACTTAAAAGAGGAAAGAGGCAAGAAACACTTGATGCCATGGTGATGGGTGAAGCACACAGACCCACGCAGGCAGGAGAAACCACATTAACTCCAGCTATTTTTGAAGTGTGTGGCAGTTGTTTGTGCATCCCCAGGATAAAGGCCCTCCAAGATGGATCAAGGAGCAGAATAATTAAAATCCAGGAAGTCAATAAATAAAGAGAGGCCACGGAATAGCAGCAAGATCCTAGTGGCCAGGAGAAGAGCTGGCCCTCCATCCCCACCCTCTTTCCTCCCCCATCCATCACCAGCTACTTGGGGTTTGGCAGTGTGCTCACTTTCCCACAGTAGCCGATCTATTACTGTTTGGAAGTGCCTCTTCCTTCCCCTCCTCCCCTCCTTTTCAGGCCACAGGGGTCCTGCTTGGCAGCCCCTGGATCCCCCTCTACTCTGAATATCTGGTGACCAGCCAATCCCATGCAAAGAGAATTAACCCCTCTTAACCAGGAACAAACGGAGAAACCTGACTCCATGCAGAGAGGTTTCTCTAGGATGTCTCTCCCTCCTTCTCTCCACCCCTTCCCCAACCCCCACCGCTCCCCCTCCCGCCTTCCCCCCCCCCCCCTTTCCCTTCATTACTCAAAAACTAACTCCAGCCCAGGGAGTGTCACATCTTCCTGAGAATGTTACACAAGCCCATGGGAATTTTTCTTGGACCACGAACAGACCCTTATTTATTTGTCTCTTCTGCCTTTGTTCTTAATTTCCTCTTTCAAGACTTAGGCAAGACCTCGACACAGTGCTGCCTGGATCCCCCGCTGCCACTTCACTTTGTTATTATTTTCGGAAAGAAAGGGCTGATAGGCAGAGAGCTCTTCAGTGCCTTGCCCCGAGGCAGGAATAAGTCAGCCCAGACTCCCACCTCTGGGGTGGACAAAGGGCATGAGCTCAGGAGCTCCGGCTTGCAGAGACAACCTCCTGCTAATGTTATCCTTCTGACTGCAGCATTGCAGCCCCTTGGATTAAATCCCCACGAATCAATTCTGCAGTCACAGCTCTATGCTGATGACTGGCATATGGTACCACGAAAAGGGGCAGTTTCCCAGAATGAAATCAAAAGCTTCCTAATGCACTTAACTCAGGGTCACATAAATCTCTCTTCTGCCTCCCACAGACAACTGGACCTTGTTTACAGGCATTGCAGCAGGCCTGGGTCTCCGCAATATGTTTACTACTTCTGCACAAACATTCCCTTTCACTAAGCAAAGCAGTACCCTGATGTCTAGATTAATCCAAGGAGAAAGAACTAGAAGAAGGTCTATGGGGAAAGAAGGACAAAGTTTTTCTTCATCAGCAAAACCAAAAACCATCACACAGATTTGGGGATCATTTGTCTTCATAGTCTTCCTTTAGGTTGCCTTAGTTCTTGAGAAGCATGAGGAGGAATTTTTTGTTTAGCCAGTTAGTGATGCCTCTGACCAGAGGTAAAACCATCTGATGAAAGAATGGGTTCTTTTCAGGCTAATGAGACCAAGAACCAGGCCATGGCAAGATGGGACAGCACAGTTTGTCCAGGGAACATACCTGTCCAACTTTGCCCCAAACGCAAAAGCCACAAGAGAAAACCATGTAAATAAAAACAGGAAAGCTGAGCATTTCTGCTCAACTGCACAACAGACAGCAGTTTACTACCACAATCACTTGATTACAGGCCAAGTTTCTTTCTCCACCCTCAGCCCCCTTCCTCTCCTTTCAGGTCTTCAGTAACACTAACATTTATACTGAATTGTGTTTCTGAGAAGTCAGCTGCCACAAACAGGTCAAAAAGGAAGGAAATAAGAAAGAATTTTTGTGTAAGCACATTATGAAAGTTGTCTATGAGCAAGTAGGACATGTAATGCAGGAGGGGAGCTATGGTCATGTTGAAGTCAAAGGATAAGCAGGTCAGAAGCAGGACAGCCCACCGTGAGGCGCAGCAACCTGCCACAGTGACGCAGAGGTACACAGGGCATTAAGCTCATACATAGCTGAGCTATCCAACTCATCTTCATGATGCTCCATTGCTGAAAGAGACTGTAACAAACTGCCCCAGTCAGCTTCTCTTCAGGGTGTTATCACTGAGAAGTGATGGGAATTTCAGCTGCATGGTTTGCTACTCAACCACCTGGTCTACCCAGTGCTCGGGTTCCAATGATCTTGGGCAAAGTCCAATGGACAGTGTCATAAGAAATCTAAAAAACACTTTGGCATGACAAGATGGGCCTTTGAAAGAATAAAAATGCTTTCAAGTATCTAAATATTTTAGAGAACAGTCCAGAAGATTCCACACTGTAATTGAATGAGGGACCAAATTCAAGCACTGTTCATTGCCTCCAGCTTGACAGTCTCCTTACTGCAAAGACAAGGCTCTGAACTCAGAAGCCTCTTGCACAATCCCAAGCCACAGAGATGCTCAGCAGTATCACACACCTGAGTGATACAGAAGCCAAAACTGCATTTTCAGGGCAGTTCAGCTGCACAGAACCATATACAAACAAACACAGGCAGAAAGGAAGCCCACAGCACTTCCTCATCACTAAGTGATAGACTCTGGATGTCTGACAAACTCCCCTTCCCTCCCCCCCAGTGCTATGGGAAGCAAGAAGACTGTTCCAGAGCACAACTGCACTATAAATAATTCAAGAGTCTGCTAAATTATGCAAAAGCAATCCCATCGTACCCCCAGCCAAGCTGAATGCAGGTGTGGTCAATCCCTCCTCCAGAAGTTGCTGCTAGATAGGGATTCTGAGGCCACTGAGGCTTTGTGCCAATAGCACATATCTGAGAGCACATCGGCCACTTGCTCACAGCCAGGCCTGCACCAAGCAACGGCACAGGAGGAGGTATTTGGGGACACAGGGCTGATGGGGAAACAGCAGCTCCTTTAATCCACCTCTTCTCCAGAGACCTCACATGGCCCCAGGAGCAAATGCAGAAAATCGTGTCCCCTTCAAGCAAGGCTGCTCAGTAGTTGTCTCCATGGATCGGATTAGCTGGCAAAAGCTGCAGCTGGACAGCATTGGCACAGTGAGGCAGAGAAGAAAGGACTGCTGGGGCAGGTGGGAAGGAGAAAAGGGAACAAAAAAAAACTCTGGAGTGGTAAAGAAATAAGAGCTTTGCTGACACAAATAACATACAAGGAAGGCTGAGCTGAAAGCAGAGTTCTGCTGCCTCAATCTTCTGCCTTTGGGAGATCCTGCTTCCCTGAATATCAGGGCTTCCAAAGTTTCCCTTGGAAATGGGGTCATTAAGCAACAAAGTGCAGCTCACGCTGATCACTCCAGGGCACTGCTCTCCTCATTTACCCTGCCCTTTGCTCTGCCTCGGAGCCAGCCCTCATGCCACAAGCTCCAGAAAAACACAGCTTCCTCACACACAGTGAGCACCATGCACTCTCAGCCCCTATAGCCAAGTCCTTCTTCCAAAACCCTACCTTTCCTAGCTGCTGCAGCCTCCAAAATCTGTGCCCAATGTTCTCAGCCTGCACAGGCCTCCATCCTCCTCCTTGCTGTCCAGCTAGAAGTGTCTATGTTAGAGGAAGGAAGAACCGAAAGCACTACAGTAGCTCTTTCTTCAGCCTCAGCACAACCAGCTTAAAATCTCAGGGCTCTAGCCTACCTTCCCCTTCTTAAAGGGCTCAGCATCTAGGAGAGAGACTCCCTTTCAGGACTCTTTGCCATGCTGTCTCCCTGGCTTTCTGTCCAGTTCCGTGTCTGCGTGCCAAGCCAGGGGATGCCTGTGCTTAGTTCGCAGGTGTCACAGCTGCGAGCTGCCATGCAGCAGGGCAGATCTGCATCAGGCTCTCAGCTGTGCTCCAGGCCTGCCTGCCTGCTGTCTCTTTGCTCTCGTGCAAGAGACAGGCAGCAATATTCCAAGATAAAAATTACCCCAGTTTGAGTCTGCCTGTAAACCCTAGCCCAGCCTGTACAGATTTACACACCGAGGGGAGAACGACTCTCTGAGGAAAAGGCAGCAGGGAGCTGGGATTATAGATTAGACAGCAGATCAAGACGGAGGTGAGATCTATGGTGAAAAGGGCTGCAGAACCCTAGCAGTGACTAGAAAGTTATCAATAACCTCTGGCTCAGCACCTACTCCCAGCTGTTCTCCAGGATTTCCAAGACAGCCAGCAGCAAAGAAAGTACAGGAAGCGTGGCACTTTGGTTGCTGCTCTCCTGACAAGCCCCTGCGTTTGCCACTGGGCACAGCATAGCCTTGCTCCATGCCTCAGTTTCACTGCGTGGGAAATGCGAGAAACTTTTCTACTCTGAGTAAGGGCTTACCTAATTAAAAGAAGCTTAATAGGTTGCTTCAAGGTCCTTCGAGAGAAATTCTGTCAAAATGCAAGACAGAGATGATCCTCAGAAAGAGGGGAAGCCCCTTCTGCTTTTCTCTCTTCCGGTCAGCCACATCCACCTCTCCTCTTGCAATTTGTGCATTACAGGCTGAAAAAACACTCAGTGTGGCCATACACCACAGCCACAGCTGATGTTTTGGAAAAAGCCTATTTAGATACAGACCTGGGCACTCCCCTCGGTGGGGAAACAAGGAACCTTAGCTGAGGTCATCAAGCTGTCTATTCAGCTAGTGGGGTTATCTCAGTACAAAAGGCCAAGGCCTCAACAGCGAGCAGCTCACATAACTCTTGCTGTCCTAAAACAGGTAATAATCACTTCCAAAATCACAACTCTAGAACAAGCCCTTGCCATTTGTAAGGCAGTCAGCTCCCTTCATGCTACTACTTCTTCCCTCAGCCTGCCTGTTGAAACCCCAAAGTGTAGTGCTGCACTCCCTTTCACCTATCAGCTCTACTAAGCAAATTTCTGAGCGCAGAAATATACACCCACCCTGCTACAGGTGTTCAGAAGTCTGAAGAGCAGGAGGTACTGTCATACTTCAGGAACAACTTCGGGAAGTAAGGGGTCTGTATACCAAGGAATACAAAGAAGTCAGAAAAAATAGATGAACAAATCATGTTTCTGCCTTCCTCAGATATACAGCCGGAGTTTATTCTGCAGGGATGCAGGCATAGAGTGCTTTTGTAAATCCTACACCACTGCTCCAGCACACAGCATTTCTCTTCACCTTTCCCTGGAGAAGGGGGACCCCACCAGCTCTGTGACAGCAACTCTGCCCTGGCCCCCGGCACAAGCAGCTGGTCCTGGCACCCCACCCAGCACTGCTGCTGTGGCACAGCCCAGTCCTTGCAAGACACCTAATGTTATCAAAGCACCCCAAACCCGACCCAAAACTGCCCACAGTATCAGGCTTGGCCCCTCCACACAGCTCTGTCATGGCTCCTCAAGGCCAGCCTGCACCACTGACTCGACAACACAGTTCACGTGTGCACTGCAGATATGTCACTACCTTTCCAAGAACAGCCAGCATTGGGAACAGCAGGCTTTCCCCAGACTCTCCCCACATCCCCCTAGATTGCACTGCCCCATGTGCCTACTTTTCCAAATTTCAGATCCCACAGTAATGTTTCATTGTAGTGTCCTGATGGCATTTTGTGCTAGTGAAGTGCAGCCTGACCTTTTGTGCAGAACTGATGGGTGACAGTAGCAAAAAACACATGGGCACAACTACCCACACTTTTCTGCTTCTGTAGTCAGGGCTGGTAACATGAACCAGCCCTTTGAGGCACCTCCACTGGCCTAAAGTCATGAAGACATCTCTTGTGCCAGTCAGCACATCCTCCTCTCTGCCAGAGTTACTGACAGCTGTACCAGTCTTCGTTAGCACCACCTCCTCCAGCTACATCCCACTGATTGGGTCACAGACTCCAACAATGTACAAAGGGCTCATTTTAGAGCAACTAACCCCACCTAAAACCTAATCAGCCGTTAGGAACAAATGCTGGCCCAGCTTCCCCCATCTATCCATCACTTCCTTCCTCTACCTTTATGATCCAGCACAGAGGCTGGGGAGTGTAGAGCAGGTGCACCTTAAAGATGCTGTTCTCAAGAGAGGAGGGAGCTCAGACACAGCAAACTGAAAACTCAGCTATAGACCCTTCCACGGGACAGAGTTTATCTCTGCTTGCTGACAAGGGAGGGACAGAGAGAAACTTGCCTAGCCTAAGGTGCCCTGCACATACTGAATATGCACAACAACATCTATGTGCACTGCCCTGAGCAACTGCCATACCCATGACTGCTTACATGCTCTACATTTATTGCAGCCATAAAACTAAGCACAAGTGCCTGTGTTCCATGGTAAGTGCATCCAGCAGGACCCGTCTCCATTGCTACACGCACCAAGCAAACAGCCACCCACGTCTGTCACACAAGCATCCCTCAAAGGCATGCAGTAAGCATGTTACACCAATCTGGCAGGCCCCAGTGTCACGCCACACTTAGCCAGATGTGCGTGGGAGAAGGAGGAGAAAGGTAAACACAAGGCACACAGGAAGCCCGCAAGTACACAAACCTCACAGGTACTCTCCTCAGGCAAACACACCAAGTGTATCTGTTCCTGCCATGTGCCTGGCCAAGGTTCAGTGGGCTCTGTGCTCACCATGCAGCCCCAGCAAGCCTCCAGACCAGCTATCCCTATCTCACATTGGGCACAAGTGCTCCAGGTAAGTTCATAATTGTGAGCATCCACTGAAGCTAACATTCCTGCAAGTACACTATTTTCCACCCGCTCTTCTTGACCTCCTTGGTAAAACAATCCCTGTGTGCCACACAGGGAACTTTTTTCCAGTCTTACCAGCATTTTCAGGAAGGGAGGAAAGCAGGAAGGCAACTCAGCCACCAAAACCACTTTGGAAATAAGAGTGTGGAGGCCACCTCCAATGGAGGTGAGCTACAGCAGCACCTAGGACTAAAAGTATACTAGACAACGAGCAGCAGTCAGGCCACCAAATTAGTAAATGGGCAAGAAAACACACCTGCAACTAGCCAGAATCCATCCCCTCTCCTAAGGATGTAATTGCCATATCAAGGGCATTAATAAACAAGCTATGCAGGTATAGCTATACCTTGCAGTGGATTTCTTACCCCTACTGCAAAATCACCTGCGAGTGTTAGAAGAGCTATACATCTCTGAGGGACTTTTACAACACGCAGTAGAAGAGCCACAGCTTCCCGCCTCTCCTGCAGTTTGCAATGGCTTTCATTCAATGCTTGTTTTATAGTGCTACAGGCAAGCTGGAGACTGAGGAATAGCTCAAAGGATTGCTCTTCTCCCACTCTAGCTTGGAGGACATGTTCCCAGCACTGCTACTGGGGCTGAAACAAGCACAGGCGCTAGAGCTGTGTTTAGGGGGTGGCTTTAGAAACTGGAGGTTTGCTGGAGTGTAGGAACACCCATAGTCCTTCCTCCCCTCAGACATGTCTCTCCATTGCCTGAGGGTCAAGCAATGAACAGTAGATCCTACTCGATTTCCGCCCTTCTCTGACAAGTTGGCAACAGCCAGGCTGCAGCAACAGGAACTTACAAGTGCTTCTTAAATCACAGGTGCCAGCTGGACTTAAACACCACTGCTGCAAGAGAGACCCACAGTGCACAAGAGACACCCTTTGGGGAAGGAACTTGAGAAGTTCCTGCTGACAGTGCACAAGAGACACCCTTTGGGGAAGGAACTTGAGAAGTTCCTGCTGACTCACACCCTGCCAAGGTGAGTGACACAGGTGCAAGAGGATGCAGGAATTTGAAATTCAGTTTGCAGAGGCTTGGGGGTTCCTGGTGACTCAAGTCATATTTGTTAGCAAGGGTGCCACCGAGTGTTTTCACTTGATGAAAGTGAAAGGCTTGAACTTCCCACTCAAGAAGAGATTTGGAATTAACTGGAGGGTTGTTCTATAGGAGGAGAGGTGCTCAGCACGAACACTATGCTCTGAAGACAGGGCAGGCACACTCCTGACCCCAGCTCTGCCCTAGGGTGAAAAGGAGAAATCCAAGACCCCAGCATCATTTCGGGGAAATAAGCAGGGTTCCCGTGCGACCCAGGCGTGGCTTGAGGAAACACAGCATGTGGAAATCCCCGAAGGAAAACCACGAGCTGAGGCACTGAGAGAAGCCTCTCTCCATCCCGCGCCACGCTCCCTCCCTTACTGAGCTGCCTGAGGGACTTCAGAGCTGCAGCAGATGCTGTGTTCCCCACCAACCTTGTCATGCTCGCCCAGGGAGCAAAACTGTCGCCAAGGACTGAGGTACACCAGCCTGTGTCACTCACAGGACACAGCCAGTCCAGCCCACAAACAACCCGAGAGCCCCGCACGAGCGGGGAGAACTTGGGTGCCCGCGTCCCCCACTGCGGCCAGCCCCGAACGGGGGGACTGCAGCCATCTGACATGGACACAGAGCAGGGCAGAGGGGACGTTTGACGATACACATTTATTTGTATGGATGTTTTCCCTCCCACGCACGCACTCCTGTTACTCCTTCTCGCTTGCTGCAGGCTTGGCACGCATCCCCAGCCCGTGCCCTCCTCGCAAGCCGAGCCCGGGCAGCAGATGGGCCTTGGCTGCAGCGCTCCGGCCGGAGGGAGGGTGCCTCCATCCCCGGCGAGCCCTCCGCTGCGGGCAGGGGGCTGGCAGCATCACCGCCCTCCTCCCCACCGCCGATGCTCCCTAGCAGGGGATGCCGGGATTATGGGGGGGGGGGGGGGGGGGGGGGAAGAGAATAAAAAAAATAGCACTAATATAAATAAATAAGGAGCGCGAAGGTGGGGGCTCGGTGGGGAAAGCCTCTCCGGCAGCGCTCGCAGGGGATGACGCCGCACCCCCAGGCCGAGGCACAACTTGCAGGTGGCGACAGCGGCGGGGGGGACGGACCGATGGGGGTCCCGCCGCCACTGCCCGCAGCCCCGGGGCGGCTCCCCCGGGGCGTGCTCCGCCCGCCGCCCCAGCCCCGCTGCCCCTCGCTCACTCACCCCCGGCCGGCGCGGTGTCGGTGCCCGCCGGGCCCCCGGCGGGGCGAGGCTGCCGCTCGCCCCCAGCCCGCCCGCAGACCCCCGGCATGGCTCGGCGCCGGCCGCGGCGAGGCGAGAGGCGAGCCCGGAGCCCGCAGCCCCCCGCCGCCTTCCTCCGCCTTCTCCTCCTCCGCCGCGGAGCGGCCCGGCACCTCCTCCCGGCCGCGGGAAGGGATGCGCTGCGCCGCGGAGCCGCGGCGAGCCGACCCCGCCGGCAGCAGCGGGCAGGGCTGCAGCAGCCCCTTTTGTGCCGCCCTCACCGCCTGTCTCCTCCCCCGGCGCGCCCGCCCGCCCCCCGGGCCGCCGCCGCGGGCCGCCCGCCCCCCGGGGCACGGCCCGGCCGCCCCCGCCCCCCGCACAAAGGAGCCCCGCGCTCGGCCCGCCGGACGCGCGGGGCCCGCTTCGCCAGGGGGCTGCGGGAGCGGGTGCCGGACCAGGCGGTGCCCCGAGGATGCCGCGGGGCCCAGGCAGAGCCGCCGTGCCGCCCGCAGCCCCGCGGCAGAGCCGCCCCTCAGCATCTCTCCCCGCGCCCCGGGGGGGCAGCGAGGGCGGGAGCGCCCGCTGCTTGGCGGGAGGGAGGGAGGCGAGGTGGGGATGCGTGAGCTGCCTTGTCCAGCGACATCAGGAAGTTTTGCTGCGGTGCCAGAAATAGAACCTGCATCTGCTGACTCCCGGTCGTGCACCCTAACCGCAAAAGCTGTCTTTTCTCAATTAAACTTTTGCCTTCCTTCTTCCACGTTGGGCCCATCTTCAGAAAGGAAAACAAAGCCAAGCCAAACCATACTATCACCACCCCCTCTCCCCTGACTGAACAGCACCCCTGCAAACATGCTGAAACACAGCCGTGGGACCTCACTCCTTGCAGCCAAGAGTGAGCAAAAGGTCAAAGGAAGCAGAATTAGAGTACACCCTTCCTCAACATTTCATGGGAATTTGGAAAAGCAGCACATTTTACAAACAAAGCCTCGGTGCCAACACCTCTCCAACTTGCCATTTGTCGTATGGGCATACTGGGCAACACCCTGGGGAGAAGGTGAGTGGTGGCTCTGTCAAATTGCCACCGCCTCTTTTGAGCACTTGTGGCACAAGAGTCTGCCCTACACTCTGATCTGCTGCCTGGCCAGCACCAGAGAGGGTTTCTGTGGGAAAGGATCACCCTAATTTTGAGTTTTAAGGCTAAGATCGTGAACGTGTCAGAGCTCAGGCAAAGAGACAGCATAACTGAAGGGGAATTTTCCCCGATGCAAACTCAGCTAGAAGGATGAGTAAAGACAGCCAGAGGTCAGCTGGATTCAGAAGTGCCTCTAGAGTATTGTAGAAGTATTGAGGGAAAGGAATGAGGACATAGGAGGAAGACAACGATACAGCAAACGAAGTTCTCATGACATGAGAGAAGTCATTTTGTGGCAGACACAACACTGCACGAGAACAAGTCCCTTGAGGACACTGAAAGGCTCTACCTCAATGACAGCAATGTCACATTGGTGGGAACACACTGAGAAGACAACAGCATCCCCGTCTCTGTGGGTGCAGGATGAACTTTGTCTCTGACAAGACCATGTTCTTCAAGACAGTCATGGGTCCTTAGCAGAGAACTGGGCTTGAAGAGAGTCCTGAGCTTCTACATCCCTAGGAAGAATTTGACAGCCATGATTCAACTTGCATTGAGTCCATGACTGCATGACTGCTTTTTTTTTTTTTTTTGGGTTTTGGTTTTTTTTTTTTTTTTTTTTTGAGATGGCTGGCAAGTGACAGCATTAGCCTTGCATGTGTGGGTGATTTCAGCTCTGGGAATATAAATCCTATTAGGGATGGGTAGCCATCACCAATTCATTTCCCCCAGCCAGCGAACACCCATCACAGAAGGAATGGTTAGCACTAAAGGGAAGAAAACATCACTATTTCAGACCTCCTTTCCTCATAAAACATTATCCCTTTGCTGCAAATATTACCCCTGGGGTGATGTGAAGACAGCTAACACTTTTCCATGTTAATGTGATAAAACTGAAGGCTTACGGGCTCATCCAGAGATTGCGAATGTTCAAGAGCATCAGACCACAAACCTAGAGGTAGAATAATATCCTGTGCACAGAGAGGCACCTGCAATACCACAGCTCCTCGGTCTTGTGACAGTGTTTGCCACACTCAGTACTCCTAACTAGGGAGACAGGCTCCTGCAGCCTCCCTGAGGTGTCTGCCCCTCTTCTACACTATGCAACAATGTAATGGGGAATGTGGGATTTTATCTTCGCCTCTGAATCTTCGTGTGAGGAAAGATAAGATTTTGCTCTTCTTTCCTGAGCTAACCCCAGAGCAGAATGATGCAGAAAGCTGTTGTTTCACCATGTGCCACTACACTGCCGGATGCAGCAGCACGCTGCTATCTCCTCCACACCGGTGCAACTGCATCTGTACCTCCTCTAAAGGGGAACCTGGTTTCCAAAACCACGTGGTTCTGGGTTTGTGGGTCCAGACACAGAAGTTGGGGGTTTTATATATTTTTACTAATGGTATTATCATCATGATAATGCCATCGATGGCACCATTTGATGGCCCCAGCGTGAGGCTGTAGTCTTAGATCCATCCAAGCACCTCTTGATTTTTAATTTATTCAGTCATCATCCCTTCTCCTAAAAGTAAAACCCCAAACCTTTGGTACTGTTTTACATAAAAGAAACAGAGGGTTAGAAAAGTTATGTTATTTGCTGGAGGCCAAACAGAGAGGTTGTGGTAGGGTAGAAAACCAACTGTGGATCTTGAATTAGCACTGTAACCATTGCTGTCTGTGGAGCGTTTTCTCTCTGTTTTGTGCACTTCGGTTTGAGACATGCTGGACAAGCTCCCTTGGGATAAGGAGTCATTTTTAGCCCGATTCCTTACAGAAATGAAGCTCTCACAATCCTGTTGTCTATCTGCCTATCAGCTGCCCACAGTGTGGTTTGAATTCACTGGCCAATTTCAACCCAACCCAGCACCAGCAGTAATGAAGGGATTTTACAGCAAAACAATTCAGATGAGCTCCATGATGAGCCAAAAGAGGGGAGGGAAGAGAATGCTCATGTGTGCCTGTGGGCTGCATGGCATCCAAACACCATTTCTGGCATGGCATGTGGTGCTTCCAGCCCTTCTCCAGGGCAAGATTGAGCTCAGGTTGATGTGTGGGGCTGGTAAGGCTGGGAAGCAGTTGAGCACACTGCAGGGATGTCCTGGGCATGCAGCAACCCCAGGCACAAATGTAGCAGAGATGATCATCCTGCCGCTGGCAGAGCAACTTCTGCTCTCCACGCTCCCTAACCCCGCCGGCTGCTCCTCCGGGGAAAGCAGCCGATTAACATATTGCAATGAGTTAACCTTAAATGGTCTAAAAATCCAAACGTCTGCATGCAAATGAATTCTGATGGAAACAGCAAGATAAAACACCAGCCAGCCACAGCTGAGCCTGTTTACTAACTGAGACGCTTTTGTGTTTGCAGCTGAAGCCAAGGTGGTGCTCTCACTCCTGGGAAGATTTGTGCCTCCCCACTCCATGCTTCTGCCTTGCGAGGTACAAGGCTTTGAAGCAAAATATTGTTCTATATGGTGGCCATTGTTATATTTTGGTGGCCATCATCTGTGACATGCCCTATTTTCTTCCTCTTGGGTAGTGCCAAAAGTGGCTGGTGTGGGCAAAACCCTCTAGGCAGGGTGTCAGGCATATGCTGGACTTTACAAACCCAGTGAAGCTGGTAGCTCCAACCTGCCAGGCAAAGGCAGGGGATGGAAAGGCCCCTCTCCATCATTTCTGGGTGAACCTGGTTTGCACCCAAGGCTATGTGCTCAGTTGCTATTAGGCAACTTTTCTTCACCCTATGGATAATGCTGATAAGTGATTCTTGGTCTCTGTGTGCAAGTCACTGACATTTGGTTAACTCCTTCGCACTGAGTTACAGAGCAGAGTTAATGGTGACAGAGCCATTAACTCTCACTGTCGCCCTTTCTCCAGAAGATCACTAAAAGGTCATGTCTTTCCCCCCCTCCCCTTTGGAATTAGAGTCCTTTTAATGCCCTTTGGAGCTAGACTCTGCAAACAAAGTTCTCCTTTGAGCCAGCCAGTCTTGAAATCCGATGCCCTTGTTCACTTTGCACTGCTGGTGGCAGGGAGGGAAACAACAAAGTGACATTTCTATCAGTCACAATGCAAACGGCCTGAGACGATGATATTTATCTCCTCCTTGAGTGCTCTGAGGCCTTTTATCCAAAGAAAATTACAGTCACTGGCAACCACCATTTCTAGCAATCAGGCTGTAGTTGAGCAAGAGTGAAGTTGAACAAGTGCTAATACAAGTACTCAGGGACTAACCCTAAGAGCAGGATCCGCCCAGAAAAGATGCCTTGTGTGCAACAGAAACAAACAAATGCCCTTAAACTTGAACCGGTGATAAGTAACATAAAACTTTGCCAGATAAGGACTGTTTGCTCTCATTTAGGGGTTTCTGGCAGCCTTGCTCCTTGGATTATTTGCTGAAATGCAAATAGCATTGGGCTATTTTTCAGTTTGTAATCTTAAAGGCAAAGAGATTGTGTTTCATCCTCGTCTCCTACTACAGAACAATTCTGGGCGGCATGAAAAATCCAGTCTTTCTGCAGCTGGGAGGGCAAAGGAGGGCAGTGGGCATGGAGACAAAGAGG
>QUSF01000028.1:2643762-2693769 GCA_003676055.1 Chloebia gouldiae
AGAACAACGGAAATGCAAGTAACACCAAGGCAGTGGTGGCTTGTCAGAAAGGTGAAGCAAAAATTTGGTTTGGCAGCAACTCAATATGTTTTAACATGAGTTTGATAAAAAGCTTCACCATGAAAAACAGAAGAAGAAAGTGGCTTCAGAGGTATCTCTGCAGCAAGGCAGAGGAGATTTTTAACAGCAGTCAAATATAAGCAGCTCAGGGCACTGAGAATCCTGATGTCACTGCATGCTCCCGTTCTGAATCACCTGCTCAGAGTATGACAGCAAACCCTTCTTGTGGAAGAAATGCTGTCTGGCTGGGTGTTTTCTGGTGTCTTCCCCTCAGGAGCAACAGCAAACAGAAAAGGAGAATGTTGTCCACCTTCAATCCTCTAGCTCTTTTCACTGCTTGAGCTTGGGTTAGCCTGCACCCTCAGGAGTGCAGGGGGTCAGTAACTGCCAGCTCTCCCAGTGATGGACACATGAGCCAACAGGTAATCACTATTTGGATCTGGAAACCAGATAAGCAAGAGGATTTTTTTTCCCCCCCAGTGTGCAGAACTGGATGAAGCAAAGGTGAAGATGAAGTCAAAAGGAGCACATCTCTGTGAATGATGCAACATCAAGGTGTGGAAGGATTCTGGGAACATGTTGTAAGTCATGTGTACCCCAAAGGAATGGCTGGGAACCTTGGGGACACACGGAGCTGTCACTGCAGTCAAGGAGAGGCAGATGCCCTCTTGGAGGGAGGCAGTTTGCTCCTTCCCACCTTCCCAAAGCTGAGTTTTGCTCTTCACACTTGAGTGTTAATTTGCTTTTACAAACATAATTATCACACATGAGGGAAAAAAAAACCAAACTGGAGAAAAGTGAACTGCACTTCTCTTTCCACACACAGCACCCACAGCTATCACCTGTCACCCTTCTCCAGTCCCTGATTCGCAGTTTTGCAGACACTCACTCTGTGTTCTTCCTCACTAAACCAGGCTCAGGTAAAACTGACCCACCTCCATGCTTTCCTGGGCCTGCTGCCTCCCCATCTCACGTGCTACTCTTATCCCCCCTTGGTGCAGCTCTGGCCTGCTGGGAGCTCCCAAAGGAGAGCCAAAATTACCATAGGGAATGCAGAGGCAAAGGGAGCTTTTTCATTTGCCACTTGGGTATAGTTTCCAAGTCCTCTGAAATGGAGCTGTGCCATCAGAAAAGGAAGTCCTGGTCCCAAGGAGGTGCCGAGGGGGAAGACAAGACCATCACATGCTGTCTCCAGCCTTGCTGTCCTAAATCCTCACTGCAGTGCCTTTTCCAGACCTGAATTCCAGCACCTACATGTCAAGTTACTCACCAGTCACAGTATCTCTAGGCATATTCCTTTCCAGCATTGTCCCAGGCAGTAACCACAGCCAAGACAGGGATGTGTTGAGAAATGCTTTCTTTCAAAGGCCCATCCAGTGCAGCACCAGCCATGGGCTTGGGCATACTGAGATGTGTGTCAGTGTCACTTTATCAGCAAGGGCAGGAAGGAAAATGGCATGCTGGGGTGTTTTTCATTTGGTGGCTGTAATCTAGAGGAGTTTTACTTTGCTGTTTGCATTCATTCCAGACAAATCTTCACCCCCATCAGCTTCTGGGGGGCCCTCTGGTGTGTCTGATGCTGCCCATATCCAGCACCCACAGAAGAGGAAAAGCCCCAGTGCCACAGCACTGTAGTGGCATGTGCCTCTGACCCAGGACATGGCGCTGATCTCAATGATTAATGCAGTCAGTACCTTCTGGGGCTGAAGGAGGAAACTTGGGAAGATGGGGGAAGGTTTTGTCAGACTGGACATGGCCACATCCCAGATGTGAAGCCCAAGCCATAGCAGAACTCTCAGCTGTACCTGCAGCTCAGCTGTTTGGCTGCACAGCCGCTGGCTGAGCGAGCGGTTGTGCTCAGCTTGCAGCCAGAGGGATGCCAAGAGCTGCTTGGGCAGCACATGAGTGAGATAGTCGTGAAGACATGGATGGAAAACAGTGAGAGAAACCGCAGGAAGCTCCCTGTGGCATGGTGAAGCAGCAGTTAACTCTTCTGTGCATGCTATGGGGTCCTAAAGTGTTCACCAGCAGCAGGAGAGATTTATCTTGGGGCACCCAGGAAGGGACTCTCACTGGTCCTTTTCTATGGGAGTTGGCCAGGACCAGATGGGCTCCCCTCAACCTGTGCATTTTGTCTGGCTGCCTGTTGCTTGGGGATGGCCCCAACACCTCTGAACTGTTTCTTTTCCTCCTATAAATCAGAGACAGGAGAAACACATTAAATCATAGCCATCCCCGTAGACTTGCAGAATTGCTCCTGGGACAATGTTTTCTGGAGCTAGCTTTGAAACATTCCCCATGGTGTGGTTTCCACTACTGCCTTCCTGAAAGCACATCTTTGCCTTGAAGGTCTCAGGCAAGGTGCCAGTCCAGCCACCCCTTCTGCTTTTCCTTGCCCTCCCCTCTTAGGCCTTGATGTTGTTCTGAGGCTTCCTAGATTTGGCATCTTTTCCAGCATCTTTTCTTGTCTTGTTGTGATCACATCTATCAAAAAGTCATAGGCTGGATTTTAAGCCACCCAGACCTGCAGAGACATGGCAAGTAGATTTGGGAAGGGGGTGAGGGCAGGGCCAGAAGTCCTGCAGTCTCTGATAAACTCCATGCCAGGTGAGGCTGGCTCACATTGCAGCCAACCTCCCCTGGGAGCACAACAGCTCCCCTCACCTTCCCCCTTCCAACCTCCAGCACAGGCAAAGGCACCATGGGACTTACAGCCAAATGCAACCAGTAAACTGCTGCTGCCTGAATGGGTTTTGACTGGGGCTGGATTGATTTTCCCAGCCCCTGTGTGCTGATTCAAGCTTGTCCAGATGGGTAACTGTAAAGAAAAAAGGCTTGAAACCAATTTTATTGCAACCAGTGCCAGCTGCATGCATTGATAAGGCCTTTGATAACATTGTGGAGAGGAGTTATCAGCACTGGTGGGGCTGTCTCGAAGGTATTGCTCCTTCACCATGGGTAGAGGGGAGATAGACGCAGGTACCAGAAGGTTCTTACAGCACCTATGAAACATCCCTTGAGACTCATAAGACATTCCTCACAAGTAGTGAGCAGCCAGGGCAGCCCCGTGGGGGGCAACAGCAGGACATGAGGGAGACCTCAGCCTGCCCCACACTGTGCTGGCAGGCTGCTTGCCTCACCCCTGCTTGCACCTCAGTCGTATTGACCCACAGCTCGTCCACCCTTGGCAAAGATGGGATCACAGAGCAGGGTGACATCCTGGAAATCCAATAGTTGCTTTTCCTTTCAAAGGGGACCCCCAAGGAGGGGACTGTTGTCTGTGTCTGGAACTGGCAACTACAGCATGTGGGCCATTTGCTCCCTCCTTGTGTGCCTGTCCTATCTACATCTCATTTTATTGCTCTTTCCTGAATTACTTGTGAGATACAGAGACTTATCAAAGCATCCCAGAGAAAACTGTTTAAACTGTCTTGAGAGGGGTGGCAGGCACAGGCAGGAAAGCCAGCGGAGCCAACGCCAGCAGGACTACTCTGACCCTGCAGTCTCTTAGCTGGCAAATTTTGGCTGCATTGGCTTAATCATGGTGCTCTCCTGGGCTGCACTGAGTGAAGCACACGTGTGAGGCATGAACCGGATCGGCTCTCCCAGGCTCATTAATCTGGCTGAACCATTAAACCCTGCTCAGGGTGATGGTTTATTGCAGGGCTAATGTAGCTCTGCCTGGCCTGGCACGCTCTCAGAGACCCACAGTCCCTGCCTGCACAGGGGCTTGTGACCCCACAGAGCCCTCAATGGAGACTTGCTCATCTTCCAAGTCAGAGCAGATTCCCAACTGCCTAGAAACACAAAATTCGGAAAGCAAAACGAGACCTGGAAAGGAAATGACACTGAAAGATCTGATTGCATCTGAGCTGCCTGCAGCTGAGCAGGGTTAAAAGGTAACTGAGCCTGACTCGCTGTCACCACCAGCCTTCTCATGAGCAGACTTGGCTTCCTCCTGGGCACTTCCAAAATTACTGGGTCAGCCAATGACCTGTTTTACCAAAATGGCTCAGGTTAACGACAACTGTTTCATGGCCAGCCTTTGCTTGCCCAGCTCATGCTGCCTGTGCCAGTGCAAGCAGAGCTTCACATGGGGTGGTTGGCCAGCATCAGCGCTGTCCCAGCCAGGGGAGACAGAGGAAGCAGCGGCTTTATGTCAGGGTGCAGCTGCCAGCTGATCCCTGTGGGTCAGTTAGGGCTGCAAAGGAAGCTTTGGTAGGTTTGCATGCTCCAAAGTGCTACACAGGCCTGGCTTCATCTCGCCTCCTGGGTGTGGTGTCACAAAATCTACGGCTGTGCTTGGGGCACCTCCATGGGAGGCACGCAAAGGAGGCGCTGCATGCACCCCTCAGACAAGTTCCTTTGGGACAAATGCCTGTCCAGGAGCTGTCATGTCACCAGACAGCTCCTGCTGGGGATGAGCTGGGGGTCAGGATGACAGAAGGTACTCCACGCAACCTCTTGCCCTCTGGGTGCATCACACACCAGCACTGCCACAGGGCCTAGAGTACACCGAGGCGTTTTCCAAGCACAAGGTCTTGTTGCCAAAAAGCTCCTAAGTTTGCAGAGGGCTGTGTGCTCCCATTTGTGGTGTTCCTGCCCTGCCTGGAGAAGGGCTTTGAGGTGTGAGGACAGCATGGTGCCAGCACCAGAGAGGCACATACAGGGGAAGCAGGGTTGGTGCCCTGACCGCTGTCAGAGCAGAACAGGGGGCTGATGTCGTCTCCGGATGCAGCGCTCGTGTAACCTTAGCTCCAGGCCACCCCTATTTGTCTTTGCTTCTTGCATGTTGTGAATAGATATTAGCTCAAGCTCAATGGGCTCCTTGCAGGTCTTGGAACCAGATGATTCAAGCTGGGATTTGTTCTATATCTCGGGTTTCACATGTTTTCTTTAGCTGCATTTTAATTGTGGAGGGTTCCTTTTTTGATTCATGAGATGTTTTACCCATGTGCCATTCCTTCACAGCTGTAAATATCCCAAATAAACCCCATTCCTGGAGCATGTGAGGGTGAAGAGGAAGTGCCCTACAACATAACAGGTCAGATTTTTATCACAACTCTTCATCTGGAAAACCATTGGGAACACATCCATGGAAGATATCTGGCTCTAGTATGGAAAATAATATATAATGTCAGCAGAGCCCTAAAGAGAGGAATATAATACAATTAAACAAAGCCTGGATTGGGTTTAGCTCACCTTTATTTCCAGCTTCAACCAACAAACCTCTTCTCTGACTGCAGTTGAGCTCAGGCCCTGCTGGTAATGGGAAACAAAATTCCCCTTTTCCTAGCTGCCTGATTTTTTGAGGGTCATTCTTGATAGGCTGCAGTAACCCATGGGGTGTTTTATACATCCTGAGCCATGAGGGGCCAGGAAGAGGCTGGTAGCCAAAAATGGTCTGGTCTGGTCCTATGTGGATTTGTCAAACCTCATGCAATGAATTCCTATTTCCTGCTGCTTCCTGCCCTGACAGCCATTTGTCCTCACCAACTGCAGCAGTTCTGTTTGGGCCACGCAGCAGAAGAGGGGCTAGGAAGTACCTCCAAAATGGGTCCTGTGTTTGGAGGACCCACCCCTCAAAAGCAACATCTTTTCCATCTGTGGGTTGGTGTTGGGAGCCCTCCTGCCTTGCAAGGGGCCTTGTGCTTGAGCAATGAGAGCGCTCAGAAGAGTTATTGACTTCTTCCCTTGGCTCTTCTCCCATGCTAGGGCTAAAACTTCTCTATCCCTGCTTACCACAGGGTGGAAAAAGCCATAACACAAGTTGTGGGCCAGCTAAGTAGACCGCAGTGTGTTTGGACCATCAGCCTGAGCGTCACATTGCTGCATGGGGTCTGCATCCCACCCCGGAGCTTGCTGACTTGTCTGGGCAGGTACAGGTGCTACCAGCACTGTAATACCTCTAAAGACTGGTTTGACAGGCTCCTCCTGCCTTTTGCTAACTCCCACTCCCAAATTCATTTGAGGAAACTTGCCACAGGCTGCCCCATCTCACAGGTGCCCCAGAGCTGGGTTTCCCTGCTGTGCTTACAGACTGTTGGCCAAGGGCCAAACCGCTCTGAGAATTATTGCTTTCCTTCCTATTGGGCTGTTTCTACAGCATCTGATGTAATATCAGAAGTGTCACAGCCTGGGGGGAGTGCAGGATGGTTCCATCCCCATAGGTCTCCCAAGAACCACCCATGCAGTTGTGTCTGGTTTGTGAAACCATGGCTGGAATGGAGGATGGTGCATTCCTGGGGTCTGGAGGATAAGCTGCCCCCTGCTTCACCCACCCTCCATGTTGTGCCCACCTCACAGACAAAATCCCTTCTGAGGAAGGCACTGGGTGAGGGGGGCTCTGTATCCCCCTGTGCCTGAGGTGCTTTTGTCTGCCTGCTGGATCCTGGCTGATGGATGGCTGCAGGCAGCAAATTTGAGCAGCATCTCCATGCCAATTTAAATAAATAAATGAGTCCGAATGCTTCATCTTGCAGAATGGCATCTCATTCAGCTGTTCAAGCATCAAATACCTCTGGGATTCTTTGGGTCTCAATTTGCAGAACTATTTCCCTTTCAAGTGCCCTTTTATTTTTCTTTTTACTTATTTAAACCTGTTTTTCCTGTAGTGAACAACCCTTGCACGTGAAAGCAGGCAGCTTTTAGATGTTGCTGGAGCTTTCCTCCACACTGAAGAGGGATCAGCGGACTCTATTGAAAAAGGTCTTCCCCAGCCTTTGCAGCTGGTGGGATGCAGAATGATGTTCTGTGGTTCAATTTCAGTTGAGTTCCCCAGGGCTGCCAGACTGAGTGCAGGAAGCTCATTGCTCACAGCCAAGGCTGAGTAGATGTTCTGGTGCTGAGGGGAAGCTCTTGCCCACCCAGGGCCAAGTAGCAGCTGTGGGAGCTGCTGCTGGCGGTGACTGCAGCCCCCTCCTCAGCCCTTTAGATGGGTCTTGGGAGCTGGAGGGTGGGAAGAACATGTACGTGTCCAAAATACCACAGATGCCTTGAGGACAGAACAAGCTGTGGCCTGGTGAAGCTGCATTTAGTGTCAGTGGGATGGGGAAAATTGATGAGGCGGGGAGAAGGGTGAGGAGATGATGTCTGTTGGCTGCATCCCCTCTGCTGAGCCCCTTTTGCTTTTCTGGGAGCTCTGTGCCTCGAGGGTTGCAAACAACCACTTGGATAGGCTACCTGAGGAACCTCAGAGGCTGGAAGAACAGAACACAAATGGAAAGAAGCTGGTATTATTTTCTCCAAACACAAGAATATTAAGCAATCTAATTCATGTGTTTGAACACCTGGGCATGATACACAGCAGAGCTTCCTCAGAAGCACAGGAGTTTCTGTACATAATCTAAAATAAACATTTTCTAGCCAATCTCTAATCAAGGCATAATGGATCAATGAATTAATGTAGGGGCTTAGTTAAATTAGCAAGATCTGTGTTACTGTTGTTGGTCATGGTGGTGTTTTTTGACTACTTCATGCCACCCAATACCCTCTCAGGCCGATCACCCTCTCCTGCTTTCAGGCAATCTGCTCAGTGCAGTGGCCAGGCATGGCACATCACAGGTATTTAGGAACAACCTGTGGAGTTTCAGGGCAGGACTCACACAAAGGCTCAGGCTCCTGCAGAGCAGCTGAGGGCGGCTCAGCTCCAGGCACGGTTTCCTCTTGCTGACACTTGAGTCCTCGTGCTTTTGTACCACGCTTTTGTGTGCAGCAGTGCTGCTCCTGCAAGGCTGTGCTGGCCTTCTGCACTGGTGTAGGAGGAACTGCAGGGGCTTTGTCCTGGTGCCTTTCTGAGGGTGTCTGGTCTCCCTCTAGCAGCAGTCACCGTGGTCAAAATGCTGCACATCAGCTAGGTCATAATGAAATGGTGTGGCCTCATGTTTTAGACACATTAAGTAAACACAGTGCTAACTCTGCTGTATCCCTTCAGCTCCTCCATCTTCCCGCCAGTTCTTCACGAGCCCCAGCTGCCTTCCTTGTGCTGCAGATAATGGACAATTGACTCTATCCCTGTTGGGGATCCTCCCTGGGAGTTGTGGGGAGGATACACTCCTCAGGGGGCTGATCTCCCCTGGTTTCTCTCATTTCCAACCAGCCTGTGTGCTGAGTGTAACCAGAACAAGGGGGAGCAGGAGTGTCTCTCTGACATGCCTCGGTTAGTCAACGATGGCATCTGCTCCCCTGTGGGAATGCCACTGCTGCTGGAGTGATAAACTAGAGGTATTTGGGGATTCGAGAAGAGACCAAGGGAGCTGGGGATGAGCAAGACATTGCTGTACATCTCTGCAAACAGAAACCACCAGCACATGGGAGCTGAGTTCATAAGACTGGGGAGTCCTGTCCTTAGCTCTGTGGAAACAGGGGTTTCTGCCACTGATGGGGTGGTTTGCAAATCTTTTCTCAGATCTCAGCCACTACAAGGGGACTAAATCAATTTTGTAGTCCTCAGCCTCCCAAGTCTGTGTTAGCATGTTGCAGCCCTCCCTGTGTGTTGGCCAGAGCCAGCTCTGGGAGCTGTTTGATGGGAGGAAGCTCAGGGCACCTTGGCCAACCCTACAAGTGGCCAGGACCAGGACAAGCAGCACAGCGCAGTCACTCAGTCCCTCCTCAGCTTTCTGTGCCAGCACTATCCCTCTCTACTCTCCACTCTTCAGCCCTTTCCTACCCCCAGGGTAGCAAAACCCAGTTTTGCCCACATCATCACCCTGCCACTACCTGTGCTGGCTCCTCTCCAGTTTCCCCAATCCTCAGAGCTGTGTATCTCTCTCTGCCCCCTCATGTGCGTGGTCCCTGCAAGGTACCAGGTCAGCAAGGCTGAGCAGGTGTTGCTGCATCTTGCTGATGTTTTCCAGGCCCTGTGCACTTCTCCAATTGCCATCCACAGCACAACCCCCATGGTGGGAATGACTCCAAAACCAAGCGCCGCTAGCAGCTTGGCTGCACGTGAGTTCACTCGCCAAGCCCAGCTGGGGAACTGGTCTGGCTGAAAAAAATCCCTTTTTTTTAATTCTTATTTTCTTTTTTCCCCTGGGTTATTTTTTAATCCAGATGAGCTCCTCGACCTGGTTTCCTCTGGTTCCTCCAAAAGAGCCAAAGGGCAGCCTCGGGGTAGGCTGGAGGATGGGGACACTGCAGAGTTCAGTGCACCAGGGACAGAGCTGCAATGTCAGCAGTCCAAGGCAAGTTCAAACACCAAACTCTGGAGCCACTTCCTTCCCTTCTTCCCCACAGATCAGGGATGACGCCTTCCCACAGAATAGCCGGTGCACAGGGAGCACAGCCACTGCTCCCAGCTCACAGGAGCTGGCTCAGATTAGAGATTCCTTCTCCTCTGCTGCTGAAGCCCTTTGAAATGTGTTTACATACCAGGCGGGAATAAAAAGTCAGAATTTTATTGGTGTTCAGCCGGGGAATTATTCTGATTTGAAAACTCTCTTGTGATTTGGTTTTTTTGATCATGCTAGCAAAAATAAATGGAGGCACTGAAGTGGGCATGGAGAAATCAGCAGATCAGGATCTTTGGCCATCCCAGTTCCATAGGGAGGAGGCTTTTTGTCTGGAGGTTGTTTGACATGGTGTGTTGCACCAAACCCTTTTTGTTTTGATGCCCATTATACATTCCAAATGTGTCAGTAGGTTGTCCCCACCGAGTCCCCGTGCCAGAGCCCTCTTTTGTGCTATCTCCCTGCCACGTGCCCACGCCAGATGATCTGCTTAACGTTGTTTGGTGAACATGCCTTCAAATGAGGCCGTCACAACCCCAGCACTGCTGCCTGGGAGTGTTTCTGCAGTGACACTGCTGCAGTTCATGCCTCTCAGAGCTATTTTCCACCACAGGGACTTCATCAGCATTGGATAAGTTGGGAGCCTGGAGCCCTTTGCCATCCTCCTTTGAACTCATTAGTGAAGATGCCAAGGCTTGACTGGATATTTAGTTTGCTGGCACTTCCTTAGGCCTCTGTGCCCTAAATAGCACTCAGCAGTCATTTATCATTGCAGCCCAGGTCCTCCAGGCAGCACGCTTTCGCATAGCTGTATTTATAGCCTTGTCAATTTTCATTCTCTTTTTCAGAAACAGAAGTACTGATATCCTCTGCTGAAATTTCCTGTCAAAGCTGCCACCCACCTGTGGTTCAATAAACACCAGCCACCTCTCAAGCGAAGTTTGTCACAACATAATTTTCTCTCATCCCTTGATCTCCACTAGCTGTGGCTGCTTTTCTTCTGGAAACCACCCTCATTCCTGTGCGACTGGGCACCAAATAGGCTTTCCCAGTGGATGCTAAACCTTACTAAGCCTTGGACCTCACACCTCTCCCCTGACAGAGAGTCATAGAATCGTTTAGGCTGGAAAATACCTCCAAGATCGAGTCCAACCATCAACCCAGTACTGCCATGTTCGCCACATGTTTTGATTTGTGTCATGGGGTTTGACTTCCCTGAGGACAACAAAACCAGCATGTGTCCACCTGGTAGTGAAGTGTGGGAGAGGCTGTAGCAAAACACTCAGAGCACCAGCATGCCTCCCAGCTTCCCTGCATGGAGCATCCTGCTCCAAGTCCACAGCCGGTTTGGCAAACAGCCCACGGGACCATCTATTTCTCCAGGAATCACAGCCTTGCTCCAATGCTCCGGCTCAAGAAATTGGTCTAATTAGAGAAGAGTGAAATGCTTCTCCTGCTTGGAGAGCCTCAGGTCCCCAGCCCACTTTAAACTCCACATAAGACCATTAGCACGACAACGTGTCTCCCCAGAACGACGCATCCGCTCGCGCGCTTGGCAGGCGGCCGACCAGATGTAGCCAGGCTGTCTGGAGGTGCCAAGCATAACAATTAACAGCAGCTTCGTGGTGGGGTTGGCAATGGCAGCTCCAAACTGCAGGTGCCTTCGGCCGCCCACCTTGCTTCCAGGCATGGCATAGTCCTCTTGCACCCCTCCAAGAGACACTGCCGGCGGTCAGGGAGATCACAGCAAGGGCCCCTCGGTGCCAAACAGCTGCATGACCTCGGTGACTTACCAAAAATGAAGTCCCATGGTGAAGAGCACCAACTAATACATGCCTCAGGTAAATCATTGAATATTGAACCTTATTTCTGCCTAAGTGCTGTATCTCTTTGGTTTTTTTTCATGCTGAATTGAGATGCAGTTCTGCAAACAAGGAGTCACTTCATGCAGGTGAACAGCCCTTTGGAGTTTGGGAGGGAGGCTGCCACATTCCTTGCTTGCTGCAGCAGGCACAAGCTGCTTTATTAGGTCTTAATTACATCCTTGCTATCCAAAATTCTTAAATTTGCCACTAAATTCAGACAGAAACAAAAATGTCACACTTTTGCAGCTCAGATATTTGCAACCATTAATAATACACTCAAATACTCATTTACTAATGGTTACACTTCTCTAATTTCTTTCCCCCTCCAGACATTTGCAAAAGTGCTTTTCATATTCCCATCACACTTTAGCAAGCAGTAAGCCATTCTGTGTTTTGTTGGTCTTATCTCTTCTCTAAAAGCTTTTATTGACTGCATGTTGGTTTTTTCTCCTCACCTTTTCTAGCCTTTTTTTGTTGTTGTTTTTGGGTTTTTTGTGGTTTTTTTTTGGGGGGGGGTTGTTTGTTTGTTTGTTTGTTTTGTTATTTTGCTGTTGCTGTTTCAAGCCTTCAGATCTCCAAGAAATCCCTTGTGGAGCTATTTTGGTTATTCCTCAATGCAGCAGCTGAGAAATCCTGGAAGAGCTAATGACAAGAACAATAAGAAAAAGCAGAGTTGGCTCCAGAATGCATTGGGATTAAGGGGTGGGAAGTTCAGTAAATTATTGAACAATCTGGATGAAGAATTCATATCAAAACGTAATTTGCCTTAGTGCCTGACTCTCATTTGCATTTAAGAGCTGTAAGTGTTTTAGAGAAGAGCTCTGAAGCTGCTTCTCTGTATGTTTCTTGCTTCAAAGAGAGGGATGAGCCCTCTCTTACATAAGAAGTGTCTGCAGGACGGGGGCCATCCTCTACTCTGAGCCAACAAGCAGCGCCTGGCAAGTCCATTTAAAGATGAGTTTTTGTTTCTGCCCTCACACCCACTCTGCAGCAGCACCCATGCCACACCTTTAGCCAAGGCTACACTGGGTGACCCGGCTAGTTTGCTCTACTCTGCCTAAAACTAGGCACAGAGGTATCCCTTTCCTGGCGCGGGTGGCTGGTGGCCCTCACACAGCAGGTCTGGGGATTGGATGGAGACAAGGCCTTGAGGCTCTCCCCTCCCCTTGTACACTCCCTGTGTGCATGGGATGAGCCTCTCCCTAGCTGTACAAGCAGGACCCTGCCTGGCTGCCTCAGAGGTCATGGGTGCACTGGGGGTTTGGCCATTTTGCTGAGCAGGTTTGCAGCCAAGACAGGCATCGAGGGGCTCTGGCACGAACACGGGCAGGAGGCACCTCGAGAGCACAGGTGAACAAGAGCAGCTACCTGTTGTGCTTCCATGCCAGCTGGAGGGCTGGAGTGAGGGATTTTCCAAATCTGTGAGGTATGAAACCACTAATGGCTCAGTTTTGATCCCACTACTTTAAAAGGAGTCCTGAAGTTTCCAGCCAACTCTCACCAAAAGCAACTCTCATCAGAGGTTGGAGGCTGCCACCTTTGCACATTTTCACTTTGACTAGGAACTCTCTGAGCTGTGTGTCTGGAAATGCCCAGCTACCTCAAGGAGCCTCAGTTTTGGATGGATGGGCTTGTGGCTGCTTTTGGAAACAAACCGCAGTGGCTTCCCAAGATACTTTGGTGGCTGATGGCCACCTTAGTGCTGTAGTAACCATTAGGGTTTTGTGCAGAAGCGTTTCTGTAAATTCTGAATTGGGAGGTGCAGGGTTGTCTGCCCTTCCAGAACCTCTAGCTCTCTGAGTCTTGATTTCCCTTGTTACTAGCTCTTTGGGCATCAAAGCAGCTGATTCACTGAGGACCTTGCTCTGCAGAAAAGGCCTGGTGTTGTTCTCCACCATCAATTTTTTTTGTAAGGAAGAGAAAAGCTCTTTGCCCATCTCAGGCAAAACTAGCAGAAGAAATGCAGAGTTTCTAGGTTATGCTGTTTTTGAGAGATGAGACAAAAAGTAAAAGCAGCTTAGAAGACTCCTGAAACACCTAGCAGCAAGAGGGCAAATGGCCAAGCATTGCACATCCCAGAAGAGTGAATCCTCTTTCACGTGCCTTGGAAACACCTTGTCCCTTCTCACAGGGCTCCTGCTGTTTGCACCCCAGTGAGCCCATGGGTGAACTGATGCCTGCTTGGGGGAAGCAGAGAGGGGAAGATTCACCTCAAGCAAGAAGCTGTAGTGCTGCCTCTCTCCTATCTGTCCTGGCTCTCTGGAGCATTGCCAGCCTTTTTCTTTCCATGCTCCACTGGAGTCTAATCCTGCATGCAGAAAATTCCTCATGCATTTTGCTCTTATTCCTTGAGGGCATCTGTTTTCTCTTTCATTCTGTCTGGCTGTTCAACAGCCTGAACTCAGTTACTGTAATCCCTCCATCTTCAGTGATGTTCTCAGCTCCACATAATAAATATTAACAGCTTACACGTATCTTGGGGTTCTTATGCAAGGGCTCCAAATAGCTTTATGGTTCATATGCGCATGGGGCTCACTTTATTTGCCAGCAAAATACAGCCACCGATGAGGCAGCAGTTGTTTAGCAACCTACAGTGACAACACACAATAGTTAAGACGGAAAGTGAAGATAAATATCGTATCCATTTGAAACTCCAGGAGGGGATTGGAGTTGGCAGAATATAAGTACTCATGCTGAATTTTTGCCAGAATGCTCTGAATAGCATTCCTGTGCTTACAGAAAAAGCTATCAGATTTAAAATACCTAACCCGTCCCTGGTGGTTTATTTACAACTCACATTAAGGGCATGGACGTTTTAGGGTGCCAGTGATGCTCTTCACTGGAGAAAGGTGAGTCACTTGAGTAATGAACTGCACAGAATTACTCTAAAGCCCTTCCTCAGACATTCTGAGGAAGGAAAAATCAGATTACTTTGTATAAACAACTATTATCTATCAAATTAAATGATATTTATGTCTTTTAGGCAGATGCACCCTTCAGCTATGGCTGTCTCCACCCTGGGAAGACACCAGGCCAATTGTGGCATTTTTCAGTGGTGCCACAAACTCTTAGATCTCCTAACACTAAAAGCCATAATGTGGTGGGGGGGGGGGGGGACGAAAGAGGAGAGGGGAGAGGAACACATTCCTTCCTCTTCTGAGCATGGTGGCTGAGGGAGCAGGGACTCTGGTTGAGGATGCTGCATTACCCTTGTGTGATCCAGGGAGCTTTGGTGGCATCAAGTGGCACTCGTTCACCATATGCCTCTTCCCTATTGGAAAGTTCAGGTGTGACCAAGGCAACAAAGTGAATGGGAAAAAAACAGCCTGTCTTTGCTTCCACTGATGCCTTGGCTGCTGAAGAAAACCCAAGCCTTGTGTGGTTTACCCACAGGCCATGTAATGGAGCTGAGCATTAACTGCTGGACATGACCCTTCCTAGCAATTCTCTGCTATTTAAAGATTTTGTTATAAATGGGTGTGCTGTTCAGCTAATGGAGAGCTTAAAATAAAGAAGTCCCTGGTGATCCTTTAGCCACAGAGATGCTGAGAACCTCAGTTTTAGGTGGCATCCAAAGGCTTGTCTCACCGGCCTGAGCACCTCCAATGACCCTCAGCCAGTGACCAGAGCTCAGGGACACAGATAACATTCCTGCTACACCCATTCTAGGCATAGAACTTCTCATTTAGACCCTTGTCTTGCAGGGGGATAGCTTTTAAAGACAATATTAGCTGCCTTTAAGACAAACTTATCCTGCTTATTCAGATCTTAATTTGCTAGCTTCTCTCCAGCAGTCCTGTGAAGCATAGCTGCACTGTTTTTCTCTGTCTAGGTCTTTACATTTCTAGTGGTTTTGAATTTCACTGCAATGCAAAAAGGCCCCTGCTCTTGTTTCTAGAGATCACTCTGGGTCTGTCCTCTTCCAGACACTCCTTCATTTTAAAGGGACAGGGGATAGGAGGTTTTTCCACTGTTGTTACAACCTGCATCTTCCCCTCGCTCCCTGGGGACAATATTAAATACTGATATTGGCTCATGAGCCTCTTGCCCATGTACACAATGTTCAGTCTGTTCCTTTGACCTGGACTCCTAAGGCATGGCTTACAGAGCATGCACAGAAAACCTACCTTCCTCATCGTTTTCCCAGTGGCTGTATGGGCACAGCTTAGTGTGATCCATCTGCTCTTACCCACTTTACTTTTTTGTACTTCCTAAACTGGTAATGATGCCTAAGGATCAGTTTGTTTTGCGTGATCTGCTTTATGTAAGTGTGTTGGCAATTCTTAAACTTTTATCTGGAGCATCCACTTGCTGGAATATTTCCCATTGGAACAGTTCTCAGTATAAGTTCACAAATACCAGAGATAATGGCATGGGGGAATAAGCAAGAAAAACTTGTTTATACAGCTATTGAGATCTGTGCCAGGTTAGGGAACATAGAATAGGACAAAACCTTTCCAACTCCATTTTAATCCAGGATCACACTATCCTGTCAAATAGCCACACAACCATCAGGAGGATAGGACCCCCAGGTCAAATGACATTTTGGAGCAGCCCTGGATAGCAAGGCCAGGCTGGGCTCAGATACCTGAACTCTCTGCTCCTTGCACGGCAGAGGCAAGAGCAGGGGACAGGGCTGAGGGACTGCCAGCCCCTGTGATGTTCAGCCTTGGGGACAAGTCACCAAACCTCCCGCAACTCTGCTGCCTTTGCCTCCACGCCACTGAACGTCACCTCCCTGGCGGGGCTGGAAGAGTCTCGACAGGAGATGCCTGTGCTGGCATGTTCAGCACACCCATTCTTCCTGGGAACTACAGGGGGCAGGGAAACGCAAGCTTCTGCAGGTAGTCCGGCAGCACACGGAACCCTGCAGGGCACAGCCGTGCCAGCGGGACCCGGAGGAGGCACAGGCAGAGCCATGCACCCACCCACCCACCGAGGATCCCTGCTGTGCCTTCCCAGAAAACCGGCACTTCTCACTGCTCTGACCCTAACCACATATTTCTCTGTGAACTAAGGTCTTGCCTCTGGGCACTCAGTGCTACTTAATTTATCCAAAGGGATAAATCCTCCTCTCCTACCTTCCAGGTTGGCATGCCACAAATGCCTCAAACCTCATACCATACATCAGGGCTTGGCTACACACTGGCCTTAGTTACAGCATCCCGTGCTGCATCATCCTAATCCCCTGTCATTTCCCTTCTTCCCAAAGTGACAAGCTTAGATGCAAATATAAACACAGAAAAGAACCCCGGACAGTTCTGTCCCTTCTCCTCTGATCCCTTCCAGCCCTCTCCTCATCTCAGCGCCCCAGAGGCACCAGGTGCTGCGGGTCGCCCCCGAGGCCTCCCCGTGTTTGCTGGGGAAAGGCTCGCAGGGAGCGAGGGAGGCTTGAGGAGACGGCTGGAGCCGAGGGAAGAGCCTCTCTTGCCGCCTGCCGTCAGAAATCTGAACTGAAGAGGATTGCCGAGATCCCGACACCTCGGCTGGCAAGTCCAGGCCTGGGCTCACGCCGGTGTGCAGCCAGCAGGACCCCTCCTCTAGTCACTGCACACCTCCCCGCTCTGACACAAGGGTGCACGTCTGCATCTTCAAGGTGCCGCGATTGCTGTGACTTCCAGCTGTGCACCACCAGGTGCCTGGACAGGGAAACTTCATTACAAACTCCACCTGCCCTCTACACCTTTCCAGATGGCCTACATTAAAGGAAAAAACATGTATTTTATCTACAAAAAACAATAACCTGTATTTATGGTTTGACTCTAAGCCATAATTCAGTGCCAAAGTTCAGCAAGTAAGTAAACAAAGAGCTTATGCTTTTAAGTCACCTGCAAGGCTTCAGGCCACTTTTTCAGCAGCTTTCTTCCTGCAAGGTGCAAGCTTCTGCTCAGGAGGAACAGAAGGTTTCACCAGGAGGAGCTGTCACACCCACACACGACATTATAAGGAAGAGAGCAAGCCACATGGGTGCCAATGACTGTAGCTATAAGTTATTTATTCTGCAAAATAGAGGTATCTTCTATGGAGTTGAACACTGGAATCACAGCATTATGAATTGAGTTGTGGAAACATTATGACAGCACACACACACACACGCAGGCACACACGTGTACACCTACACACACACGCACACACACAGCCTTCGTACAGGCCCGACTCCTGCAGGATCCACAAGGAGCCCTCTCTGCACCTTTATCTGCAAAAACCTGCAGTGAGGGCTGCATTCAAGACCCCTTCCCTATTCACAGGGCTTCCCAGGGCTGGGCAGGATTGGGAGCAAGTGTTTAGTGCACAAGATCCCCTCCTCAGTGTGCAGCACATCCTGGATAGGAGTTAGCTCTGGGCAGAACACTCTCACCCTTGCCTCAGTCTTTGCTCACACAGATGAGCACAAGGTATCTGCAGAAGGCAGACACAAGTTAGGACACAGTCAGCGCTCCCTGCTCCCCATGGTCCATGTTCCAAAGCCGGTAAAACTCTGCAAAATCCACGTAGGGCTCCACACGCCCATCCTCGTCTGGCTGGAGTGAGTGGGTGGGTCGGGAGCGGAAGAGACCTCCATCTGAACTCGAGCTGCTGCTCTGCGTGTGAGTATTGGTCGACTGCAGTGTCACAGTTGGGCTTTGGCTAAGGAGGGAAAAAGAAAGAACATAAACATCTTTATTCTACTCCACCTGATGCACTGGACAAGAAAAGCACCAGAACAAGCACCAGTTTCTCTACAGATCAAGCTGTCCTAGCAGACAGGTAAAAAGTTGCAGTCACTTGCTCTAAGTGAGCACTCAAAGCGTTGAGAACTGACTGGAATTGACAAACACCAAAGGTATCTGATTCATATTAACTGGAAGGCCTTAAGTACAACCAGGCATCTGAGGAACAGAGAGGAAGCAGAAAAAACCATGCAGAGGCATGCACTCTGCTGACCCCCCCATACCCAGAACAGTACGAGTGTTACGGGAAGAGTCTGGCAGTGAAGAAAGCTATTCTTGCATGACCTGTGCTGCAGCCAAAGCAGCTCTAGTGCGTCAGCCTCATTGTTTCTGGAGCTACAGAGCACAATACCCACAGTGCTTCTTCACTGTGCAGCGTGTACACACCACACTGTGCTAAGGGCTCAACCTAAACCACAGCCACTAACTAGTATGACCTTGCAAAGTGCATCCAAAGAGGACCCAATTCTAACCTTTATCCATTTTTTTCCCCTTGGCTGTGCCTGTAAGCAAATCTGCTTCAACAGTGCAGGCTCTACAAGAGCCTTACAGGTCACCTGCATAATCCCTCTTTCTTGCTGCAGTGAAGGACACCCACACTCCCTCTGTGCACAGCACCCAACACACTTGGCACAAGAGGTCCAAAGAGAAGGGCTGCTCACTGCCAGAATGCCCTCCACAAACAGCAGCAGATGCTGATCCCAAAGCATGTTGTCAGAGCTGGCTTCAGAGCTGTTGCTTCACTCATTCCCACTCCTCACACAATCACTTTCCAGCTAACACATTATGCTGGCTGTCAATACTCTAGCGGGGGGGAGCACACTCCCGATAAGGGACTGACTGACAGGTAAATGACAGCTGTCTCTGCTCTTCAACCACTTCATACAGTGTGAGATGCAGGGAAAACCTTGGGTAGCAAGAGAGCAGGACTTTACTTAGTGAGGGTGGGAGTGGCTTCATCCAGAGTTGAGCTGCTGTGGGCACCATTGACCATCTGGCCTTGAGAAGGCATGACAAGAGACAGCGTGACACTTGTCTTGCTTGTGCTCTGGGAACTGGAATATGGCACAGAGACTGGGTAGACACGGCCTCCTAAGAAGGGAGAAAACAGAAGTTATAAAATGCAGTTTAGACATGAGCAACTGGGGGTGCAGCACAGTAGTAAAATACCCCAAGAATTTGTATCAAAGTGCCCTTGATGTTGTACTGTATCCTGTCAAATTGTCACAGATTCCACATTTCAAAAGCCAATAATCTTGTTTAATAAGAAAATTCCTTCTACACCAACCACCTCCTCTCCTAGTGTGAGTGCTGGATCAATGAAGAGATCTTATCTTCCTCACCCCATTTTGTTTCATTCTCTCCCCAACACACCTTGCGTTGGTGTCAGCGTGGGCTGGCTCATCTCACCCAGAGGGTACCCAAAATTCCTCACAAGCAGTGTCATGTCTTCGTGACGGGGACAGAACTTGGACCGCTCCCCACCACTGGCAAAAGTGTCACAGTGAATGCGCTTAACCCGGTCCACCACTGCTTGTGCCACAGCATCCAGCGACGTCTGCTTGGCAAACTCTGTGGCTATCATGGCTGCAATTTCCTGAGCAGAGAAAGGGAAAAAAAATCACCAGAGGAAACAATTCTAAGAGATTTTGGAGGAAACCTTTTCCTGCCATCTGATCTAAGTTTTTATGAGTTTTTACGGCAACTCGTCTGACTGTGATACTTACCTGCTGATAACGTGCCTTTGTGTCTTGATTCATCCCACTCCCTTTAATGGGCTACTCCTAAGGGACAGGCAGCTGCCTAGAAGAACTAGCTTGGCAAAGCAAGTCCCTTATTATTATACTGGAATGAGGTGGCACAGGCACTCAGCCCAGCCAGCAGTGACAGCACAGATGAGGAGGACAGCCTGTATGAGAGCAGCTGACACCGCTGGAGTGAGTCAATACCCACGGGAATGTTTTCTTTATGAGTCGGCTCACCTGGTTGGCCTGCCCAGGCCCATGAGCTGCCTCCAGCGCTTTGTAGAGCCCTTCGGACATGAGCACCAAGAAGCCCGTCACCCCATCCAGTGAGTGCCCTCCGTGGATTTCAGGCTCTGCTATGATGGGCTTAGATTTAGCAGCACTGGAAAGAGACAGTAATTTAGCATTTAATTGTGACATAGTAGGTGAAAATAGAGTGATCATGAAGAAAAGGAGAGCTTGAAACCCCACAGTTGAGTTTTTCTGACCTGAGCAGTTCAATATCGGTATAGCCGTACTTGACTTTGTAATCTCCAATGCGCCGAGTGCTTTCCTGCCCACGAATAGTTCCCACTTGTTTTATTTTCCCTGCATCCAAGCCTGTCAGATTGAAAACCAAAAATGCTTAATTAACTTTGTGAAACTTGCAGAACTTCCTCTGAGAAAAGAAATATCCACAGTTACACAGAGCTGTAAGACAAAACGAGACACTGAAGAATGATCAGGAGCTAAACCGGGAGAAAAGGATTATCTGTGTTTGAAGGAACACCTTTTCATTAGTTCCAAGCTGGGAAGGAGAGAGAAGGAGGGAGACACACACAGCCCAACAGGCATACTCTGAATGCAACAGCTGGCCCTGAGACAGTCCACATCCTGGTCCAAAGCCACCAGCAGCAGCTGGCCTGGCTGCACAGGCATTTGCCGAAAAGGCGGGGGAACATCTGCATCTGCCAGCTCTGAACTGCGTGATGGGAGGCGAAGGCAGGAATGAGGAAAATGTATCTGAAGAATTCTGCTTTTTCTTCCACCTGTGACTGACCCCTGCTCCTAAACTCCACATGGCAATTTGACTAATACACGAGACTGCAGAGAGAGGCTAAGGAGTCTCCCTCACTGAAGATATTCAAGAATCTGTACAATATGCTCAGGGATGACCCTCCTTGAGCAGGAGCTTGGACCAGATGATCCACTGTGGTCCTTTCCAACCTTACCCATGCTGTGATTCTGAGAAAAAGAGAACTATCTACAAGAGGCACTGATTTTGCTCAAGTGCTCAAATTGATGTGGTCTACTCCTAAATTAAGAACAATGATCAAGCAAATATTTATTTATTTAAATAAATACAGTGATATAGGGCCTAGGAAGTAATTGCACCTGGAAGAAGGTTCTAACAGGGACCATCTGAGTGCTGCTACTGTTTGAGGCAGGACTTGGAGCAGATGATCCACTTACCTGGTCTGTTCTGGCAAGCTCCCTTTCCTCATTATACCTAGAGCTATCAGCTGGAAAACACTGAGATTTTATCTGGGGATTACTGTCCTCAGTACAAGGTGAAGGCAGGGGTCCAGCTGAAATTCTCCCTTTGAGTCAAGCCAAGCCTTGCTGCACAGATGGCTCCACACCTACCCCAGCAGTAGGACACAAGTCCTCCATCTGCTGCAGACCACAGCTGACTCATCAACACGGCCTGGCTCATTTGCCAGCTCCTGGCAGGGAGGTACATGCCACTGACAGACACAAACACAGGGAGGCTCACAGGACGCCAAGAGAAGTCATGTCTAAACCACAGCAACTCTCCCAGGGTACTAAACAAGCTGTGATGTGCCAGCTGAAGAAACACAAAATCACAAGACCTCTCCCTCAAGGCAGGGATGGCACAGGCACCATCATGACAAATATTATCCCCACTACATCTTATCACTGTGCTTCAACCTAGCCCAAAAACAACCTCCCTTGGGCCCCCAAAACAGCCTCTGCACACTGTCTTGTTGCACAGGGTCTTCCTTCTGCTGGGACTGGTAGACAGGAGCACCAGTGCTGAGCTAAGTTAAGGTTGGTACATCTAACAGATCCCTGTTCTCCTATGGACTGCACCTAAATACTGCATTTTTGGTAGTAAAAACACTCAAAAAGTCCCTTTCCCTGGATTCTTGTAGTCAGTGTTCTGTTTCACAGCAGAAGTGGGAATGAAAGAGAAATAGAATAAAACTAGACCTAGTAGCAGAAATTACCACATCAACAGCCTCATCCAATAAGCATATATCCATCAGGTGAATCTAATGAAGAATGCCACCTTAGATCTAGCTAAATAAAAAGTATAGGACCCAAGTATCTCAATAAGAAGAATTTGGTACTGACAATCACACAAGTGGTCTGGGTTAGCTCTAGATCAAGAAAGCAAACATGTCAAACACTGTAAAGGAAAAGAGAAATTGCCTAAAGCAAAATGTCAGCATTAAGAGTTCTGTAGTTACTGATGTGAGAGAAGTAAATGCCAGTGCTTGGCCTGGCTCTGTCTGAAGTGAAGCTGCTTTTTTTCAGCAGCAGCTGGTAGAAAGGCAAATTGAAATGTACCATCCTGAGGGTGAGCCATAATACAGAACTTAAAGCAGCATAGCTGTGGTTTGCCTCCACAGGAGTCATCATACATTGTCTACTTCTACCCTCTGGCTCTGTGCTTCACTTCTGCCTTCCTATCAACTACAGCACCAGCTGGAGGGCAAATCAGTGCTACTTTGGAAGCTGGACACAAAACTAACACTCAAAACTTGAAACAGAAGCATAGTTTTCTGCTGGGTCAGTGAGATGAGCTTACTCACCCTGTAGCCCCAGAATGGCTAGAAAGGCACAAAAAGAAAGCACTGAACTTGTAATCTGAAAACATAGTAAGCTTCTTTTGTAGTTATTTATTGTTCCTGTGGCTTCAGTCATTCTTGGTGCCCCAGATAAACAGTCATGCGATATTCTCTGCTAAGAACATGAAACCCAAATACTCACCCAGCTGAGAGAAGCGAAAAAGTTCATCTTCATTCTCTGTCGTATGGTCCACGTTGAGCTGAGTCACCTGCAGCCCATCCACCGTGGACTTGCATAGCAGTGCCCGATTGGTACCTGCAGTGGGAGCAGTGAGATGAGGCACCAGATAGCTCTGCCATTAACAGGGAGAACATATCCAAAGGGAAAAGGAACAGAGACAGGAATAGAGACAGAAGAGAAGAGAAAGGCTCATGTACTGTCTCATCATGATCTCCAAAAGGCAGCCTTGCTAGCTGCATAGTACAGGCCTGCTAGGCAGCTCTCCATCCAGATCTGAGCCGCTACCTCCTAAGAAAGTTCTCTGTTTCACAGGGAACTTGCACTACTCCTCTCAACTTGTGTTCCCTCCATTCTTTGGCTACACACACCACATCAACTGGCACCTGCAGAGATGAAAAGCCAGGCTGATTTCAAGTGCCTGTGTAAGCAGCAACATATTGCTGCTTGGCCACAGACCAAAGAAACTGTCCCCCACATTCAAATGTCTTTTACTTCCTAGAACTCCTGCCATCCTCAGGAATGCTGATACTTAGCCACTGACAAAAACCAACTCACCCACATTGGCAATGTAGAGTTTGTTGTTGAGAACAACGGCCACAATAGCCATGGCTCCTCCAGAGATCTCCTGCTCTACAACCTTCAATCTCTCCACAATCTTCTGGTACTGAGAAGGGAGCTGGTGGTGAGGGACACCCTGGAAGCCAAATGAGGGGGAAGCTTAAACACACAGTCCACAACACAGAAATCACAGCTGGAATAAAAATTCTGCAGGGAGGGTACTCATCTTGACATGCCTTAGCCTTGTGTCATGCCTGTATAAGACATAAAATTTTCTGTTCAATCCTAGTGAATGACACAGCTTTGACATAATTCTGGAGAGGACAGTCCAATACACTTGAAGAACAGAGCCCATACTTGCCCAGACACCATGCAAGTTTGAGGCCTTTCCTCTCATCTGCATGGCTTTGTCCTGGAAGAGCCACATGTTACAGGCCAAACTCCTCTCTGTGATACACTCAGTTCCTTACTCAGATAACCAATGTCAGGTCGAAGCAGTGCCAGTACAAACAGTGGGAACTCCGGGAAATAGACCAAGGCACTTGCTTCAACTTCATGCAAGATTCCAGAAGAGAACCACAGAGAAGTAACTTTCACTTACAGCCTCCCTTGGATCAGATCAAACTGACTAATATGCCCAAACCTCACCCAGCAAGCTGGAAGGTGGGACCTCCAGCAAGCTCTGTTCTTAAGATTACATTACCTCTGGTAGCTGAGACTGCAGGCTGGCCTTCTCTGCTAAGGCATCATCAATGGACTCTAGGAAACTTCTTTCCACCACATCAAAAGCCTAAAAAAGGCCATAAAGAGAAACAAAGCACTTATCTAATGCCTACAGACTTTGGGGCTACTCATCCTCACCTCTCTAAGATCAGCTCACAAGAGTGGATGATCACTGTACATACAGACTTTCAAGGACCACTATAGCATATTAAAACAAAATTGTTTCAGCACAACTAGTTAACAGCTTGTAAAATCAATCTGCAACAACTCAAAACAGAAGACAACACCATAAAAATTACATTCACAGCAATGTCAGAGACCTATCTGATCTTGTGTGTTGATCCTGTCACTCAAGAAAGCGCACTCACAAATCCATCTCCCCACACATTAACTTCTCTCCTTCACAGGCTGACTTGTTCCTACATGTCCAGGGAAGACTGGCTGCAGCTTTCTGGAGAGCTCTCAGCACTGTGCTGACAGAGCCAGGGGACAGATGGGATGAGGCAGGAATAAAACAAAGCACTACAGATGCTCAGGATGAGTGCAACTGCAACCACCAGATGTTTCCAACCCCCACAGAAATCAGATGCTGCTCCCCTGATGGCAAAGAGGAGGAGGGTAATGCAAGAAGCAGGAGCTGCTGCCACTCAAAGCTTCTTTACCTGCAGCAGAACTCGACGCACGTCAGCATCGCTGTGATCTGCATGGAGCTGGCCCAGCAGCAGTTCTGCAGAGAGCCTCTGACCCACGAAGTTGGTGACTCGGTTGCCATCATAACCATTGAAGACACCATAGAGGTAGCAGTTGTTCTCACTCCTGCCAAGAGGGCAGAAGCAAAGAGGTCACAGATCTCTGTAAGACACAGATACAAGTAGCAAGTTCCCGTAGACACCTCCTGCATGCTCAGGCCCCACCCTCTTCTTCCATGCCCTGTGTGACAAATTAAATACCTCTTCTACCTGCACTTGTGCCAGCAGCAGTCAGTGTCCCAGGTGCAACCCACTTACCTGAATTTTAACCAGTTATCTTCCAAGGGGTGACCCTCTGTCCCCTTGCCATCTGCACTGTAGGAACGGTTTGGAGCTGAGCCCACACCAGAGAGATGGCAGGATGGCAAGTCATCTGTCCAACTGGGCTGCTGTTCCTGGCAGGAAGAGGAAAGTGACCATGTAAACCCCAAGCAGGCTGAAGTGAAGATCCTAGTCCAGTACAGGTCACCAGTCCACTCACACCCTCTTCTCAACCCTTCTCCTTTGCTAACCAATAGCACAGCCAATAACTCCACATTTCCCCGCTGCAGAACAGCATCACTTACCACATCCCTTCCCTCTGAAGCTGAGCTCTAGCTGTACTCTGGCTCTTGTTAACAAGAAACCAGATGCGAAATTTGCACGCAACTTTTGCACTCCATAGAGCACAGCACAGCACTAGCTGAGATATTCCTATGGTGAATCAGATCCTCACGCACTCCTGGCACGGGAGTGCAGGGAAAGCTCTGGATTCTCCCAGGACTACTCCAGCAGGACAAGGGACCGGGACGTGACGCCGCAGCCAGCAATTAGAGACACATCCCCGGGGCCGCCATCTCCAGCCGGGCCTGCAGATGCCAGCTGCCCCCTCACACAGCGGGGCTCCCCGAAGCCCGCAGCACCGGCACGGCCCCCCGGCCACCCGTGGCGCACGGTGCGCGGCGGAGCGGCCGCTCAGCGCAGCCTGCGGGTCGCCCCCCGCACGGGAGCCCCGCAGCCCGGGACCCCTGCCCTGAGGCGGCGCAGGGGGCGGGGGAGCAGCAACCCACCGCCCCGCGGCGGGGGAACCCCCCGTTCCCACACGGCAGCGCGGGGAGCGGGTGAGGAGGAGGCCCGGGACTCCCTCGCACCCACCTGGGGGGTGCGTGCGCCCGCAGGGGGGGAAGATGCCACTCACACTCTGCAGCAGACTCCTCCTCTGCGCCGCCATCTTGCAGCGGGAGCGGCCGCCCTCCGCCCGCCACGGCCGGGCCCGCTCCGGCCCCGCCCCCGCGGGAGGCGCCTGGGAGCGCGCCCGTGGCGGCGCCGTCCCTCCGCTCCCGCCGGGCGCCGCCGTCTCCATTTCTTACCTGCGGCCTTCAGGTGTGCCAGAAACACCTGCTGGCCGCCGCTGGGTGTGTGTGTGGAGGAAAGAGGGGCAGGGTTGTGAGGATCACGGGATCATCAGGGACGTCTGGTATCGCCCAGTCCAACTGTCCACCCAGCACTGCCACTGTATGCCCTAAGCCACATCACCCGGCGCAGATCCAGATGCTGCTTGAGCACCCCCATCACCTCGGTGGGCAGCCTATTCCAATGCCTGACCACCATAACAGTGGGGGGAAACATCTCCCGTCTCAGCTTAAGACCATTTCCTCTAGTTCTCTCACTGCAGGCACAGCAGGAGACCAGCCCCGACTCACTATAAGCTCTTTTCATGTGTTGTAGAGAGCAATGAGGTCTCTTCTTAGCCTCATCTTTAGACTAAAAAAAAAAAAAAAAACCCGCCCCCTTAGCTTTTCCACATAGGATGTGTTTTCTACATCTTTCACAAGCCTTGTTGCCCTTTGCTGGATCTGTTCCAGCATCTCAATGTCCTTTTTAAAGTGAGGGGCCCAAAACTGAACACAGTCCTCGAGGTGCAGTTGGTACTGTGAATCCTGGATCCTGTGAAATGGGGTCACCCTGAGTGCCAGAGAGCCCTGAGGTAGCCTGGTGTTGAAATAGTTTTCTTAGTAGTGCATCATGTTCCAAGCAACCTCTAGGGAAGACTCATCCCAAGTATCAGCTCTCAGCTGCACCCTGTTCCATAGGCACCACATGCATGGCATCCATGTGTCTCAGCTTGCAGTCTGTGTCCTGCCCTTTCCCTCTCTCTTTTGCAGGCCATAACAAGGATGTAGTTGGACCATGTCCTCAGGGAAGCAGTAGGAAGGTGTCTAGGACAGATGATAAGTGGTTCTCAATCCTCACCGCAATTTGGAGCCTTTCTTGCTAGTCTAGAGTCAGGCACAACAGTAAAATCACTTGCATGCCTGCTTGAGCAATACAGACAAAATCAGAGAGCACTGATTTTGCTCTTATTTAAGATCCTTTCTTGGCAACATAGGCTGTTTCCATAGAATCAGCTCAGCTGGAAGAGGATGGAAGACACAAGATTCAATCTCACTGCTTTCTTAATATTATAAGTCAGCATAAGAGCCCTCCAGGAGCATGAATGGCATATCTTAATGTGAGTGATGGCCAGCAGTCACGTTGTGGGAGCAAGAGCTTTGGGAAGAGCCCTGTGTGTTTCCGTGTGTGTATTGTGGCTCCAGGGGCTCCAGTGTGAGAGATGTGCAGTTTCAGTCATGGGCACCAGCGCAGTTGTGGTGAGAGTGAGGGTGTTAAATAGTCTTGACATCCAGCAGTAGCTTGATACACTTATAATGACATCTTTGTGCCAGATATATTAGATTCAGATGCACTTCAGAAATAACTGCCAGTTAATGAACCTCATTCTATGGAATGATGGCTTTTGCTGCAGGGTTTTTTGCCAGAGGATTCCAGCTTCCTTTCCTGTAAATCCTCTATTGTTTTGCTACATTTCCTTCTTCAAAATATACAAAGATTACAGATCCTTCCCCTTCATGCAAGGCTCACAAATATACAGACATTCAACCAGAATTAGGTACACAGGCAGAATTACTTTTTTAAAAAGCGTCTATTATGCAAAGATAGAAGAAAATGCTAGATTTAGAACCTGGGTTTACAAACAAGTTTCCTCAATTTTAGGCTTCTGTATAAGCTTGGTCTCAGTGATGTCATTCAGAGTATTCTTGTGGGTAAAGCTGTGAATAGGTACAAATAATTATAGGAATAGGTCTGAAGTCTGTATTGTAAGGATGGACAGATTTAGTACTGACAACGATTTGTTTTCTTGCCAGTATCAAAAGAAGAATTCCCGGTCCTGCAGAAAAACGCATAGCACAGCATTGTCCGTGTCATTAAAAAGCTACAGGCAAGTGTCTTCGCTTTAAAACAGGATGACACTTTTTCAGCATTGCAGCAGCAGCTTATGGTTATTTAATGCCACTGAAGGTTGCAGTCATGCACCTTGATGAGCACAGTCAGACTCCGTCCTTGCTCAGAGCAACACTGAAATCAGCAAGGTTTTGGGTGTGCCTAGAGACTGTCAGCATGTATTGCATTGCAGGGCTGGGAATTTAGGAGTAATTTCTGTCTTCTTCTATCCATAAGTGAATCCTTTTGAAACTAACAAGAACAGAGTCTGTGTGAGAGTGCAATAAGGCAGAATGTGAAGTCAATGAGAAAGAAAAACAATTTTCCTAAAGATACAAGATAGAAAATCTGCCTCTTTCCTTGTTTGTACAATGGCTTGTCACCTCTTGCAGTTAAAAATGTGCCCTGTTCCTAGCTCATAGCTACTGATTTTTGTCATTTGGGTTTACCTTTTTTCTGGCAGTTTGTGCTGGAATGCAGACGTAGTGCAAAGCATTTTTTTCTTGGTGAAAAGACTTGTGCCAGATTCTGCCTGGATACTCCTGTGGTTCTGTCATTGAGCTTCTGCCCTAACCTTGAGTCAGTCAATTAACTACTTGACCTGGAAAAAAAGTGGATAGTAGAATTTAGGAAATGAGGTCATTTGCAGCATTAAATGCATGTTTGTCCAGCATTTCAGTCCTCCAAAGGAAAGTGTACAGAAGCTGGTGAGCTGCTTCATTAATGTGTGTTCATTGAAAGCTTTATGCAGCACTTGGAAGATGAAATAGTGCAATGAGTTTCTGTTGGCTGTATTGATGAAACTTATTTTAACCTCTTTGTGCTTGTTGCTTTCTGCAAATTCTCTCAGAAATTGCTGTGTCATATTCCCATGCAGCCAAGATCTCCTCAGGAATGCAAGATATTGGTCACTGAACCTCACCATCCATGCACAAGTAAATGAATTATATGATTCAGTGGTTACCAGATACACAGCTTCCCCTCTCATGTTGAATTCCCACATTTCTCATTCTTCCCTCTCTCTCTTTTTGTAATTACTCTCCCATTTTCTCTGTCCCCAGTGCTAGGGATAATACATAGAGTATTCCTGGTTCCAAGCTGTACTGCTGCCTTCCTGGTTTTATGGAAGCTTTCTCTGCAGGAAAGAAACATGGTCACTGTTCAGCTGCTGGATGGATGAAAGATGAACAGCATGACTGAGCAATGTGCCATGGGGAGCAGGGAGCTGGGGGCAGCCCCTGCACAGTGCTCTTGTAGGCGCTCAGAAACTGGGAAGCATTTACCAGACTGCCGGCAGAAGCCATCACACCATTTTGTTTCCCTCTGCTGATGATGTGTGAGATATGCTTAGGGAGTTTATTTTTTTTTTCTGTTTTGATGCTAACAGAGGCTGGGACTGGAAAGGAAAGCCATGATTTTCGGCAAAGCTTGCAGATGACATGGAAAACTGGAAGGGTCTCTCTGACAGAGCCAGCTTGCCATACTTGCTCTGCTCCCACGGCAGACAGAAAGGGATGGTGTGGGGGTGGTGTTGTGAGGCCTCACACAGCTCCACCCCGAGGTCACCTCATCTACCTTTACCAACTTCAACTTCATGCTTCCCACAGTTACAGGTTCTCTAATATTCCTCATTTCTTCACAGGCCACTGTTTCCAGGCTTGCTGGAAGGGCAGAGAAATAAGATGGGACAATAAAAAGAACAAGTGTTAAGGAAGGAAAGCTGGAAACAACAGATTCCTTCCCCCAGCACTCTCTGAGAGAATTGGAGAGCCAATGTGGAGAGCTACTGCCAGAGAAAGGGGGAATGAAGAGAGTGTGCTGATCCCCCCAAGAGACAGTCAAATTCCTCTGCAAAACAGAGTTTATACAGTTTTAGGCAGATGGATTTATGAGGGAGGGAAATGGGTTAATATAATTTTATTGATCTCTTTGATACACTAAACAGAGTTTCATCTCCTTGAGTCCTGGGATGATGTGAACTTTAAAAAAAAAAAGAAAACAACTTTATAACAATTATTTCTAGATGTCACGGCTGCAGGGAGAAGCTTCAAAACATGACTCATAAGCATGTGAAATACCAGAGAGCAAAACTAAAGAGATTTCAAACGATTAGAAAACACAAACAAACTAGTAATGTTGGAGTCCTACTCATCTGAAATGCTTGCTTTTGGCAACATCTTGTTTCACCAGTTCTTAACACCACCTGTTGCCAACACAGATATTTGCCTTTCTGTGGGCTTGGTATCTTCACAAAACATCCACCCCAAAAGCTGTGACTGTAGGAAGGGTCTTTGTCCAAACAAAGATTCATCATGAAACAGATGGGTTGGTCCACCAACACTTTTGCATATAATCTGCAGCTGCAGTGTGTGCTCAGTAGTGGCCCCAAGAGGAGAGACAGTCTGAAGGACTGGCTAGAGCCTTATCACCATCATGTGCCTCTGTTTACTGTCCTCAAACCCCACAAAGGTTAGGAAATGTGATAGTCAGGTACTCAGGTGACAGACTCATTAAAATGGGATGAGAGGAAAGCTTTAGCTAAGCATCAGCACAGGACGGGATTTTGAATTTCATTTTTATTGCAAAGTCTGTTGAAACAAGATCCTTTTTAGTGGTGGGCTACCAATCACTGACACCCACTGTGGGCAATGGCCCTGAGAGATAATTTCCCAGGATTTGATTATGTTTTGAAAACCTGCAGTACACCAGACACCCGAGCAATGGTCACACATAGATGAATAAAGATAAAGACACATCAAAGAACTAAACACTTCTGCTTCCCTGGGTATGGAAATACAGGTGTTTATTTCCAGATGGATTTGTATCCTATATTCCTGTAAGTCCCCCATCCACACCTCCTATTGCCACATTCTTTTCACAGTGACAGTCCACTTCTAACATGGCATGTCAGGTTCCTCAAGTTTTCCTACTGATTAGGTGAGAGACATTTGACGGTGTGTCTGATTTTAAACTTAGAGCAAGTAAAACATGTAACCATTTGCTTCCACCAAAACATCTCAATAAGGGCAATTCTTTAGGTTTTTTTCCTCCATCCGAGCCATCAATTGTCACTAAACTTGCCAGCTTGGCCATGCAGGAGCACTTGTAGCAAACCAAGCTAAAAAAGCCATCCCTCCCCAAAGAAGAAAATCCAGACCATTTTTTTTTCCATATAGTATGGTTATTTTGAACGTCATAACTTTATTGAGACACCAGTAGTTACCACCTTCACTTTGTTAACCACAAATATATAGGACATTGTAAACACAGGTGCCGAGGTGGCGGGGTTCGCTGTAGTTGAATTTCGGAACGGACGGGGGCAGGGGGAGGGGGAGGAGGGGTGAAGGGACACTCGGGCTTAGACAAGACCACTCAGAGGATCCTGTATGCGGCAGGCCATCCATGAGTCATCGTATATACGTATATATGTATAGCTTTATATTATACATCTTTTTAAATATATATATATATAATATATATACTATACACAGGCAGTAATGTGGCAGGGGAAGGAGCAGGGCAGCCCAGGTGGTGTTACAAATGCCACACAGGCAGCAGGGAGTTGTCTGGATGGATGGTTCGAACTTGCTGCATGAGGTGGCCTCACTGGGTTCCTTACCTTGTACCTGCTCTGGGGATGGGAGCTGAGACTCCTGTGGGAATCACCCTGCAATGCTGCCTTCCTGGGTCCTCCCAAGTGCTTGCAAGGGTACAGGGACAAAGATACCTCCTCCCCTGTGGGAACTGCCAGGAATAACGCAGAGAGGAAGGGCATGTGATGAGGTGATGAACAGGGTGGTGGGGATATAGGTGATCCAGGGATGGGGACACATCAGGAGGCTGAATCCACAGACAGAACTGGGGCAACATTTCATCATCTCTTTGCCCTTCACAGCCTCTGCTTCCACAAAACAGTCCCTTACTTGGGGGCTTTGTAAAATAAGAAGACATCAAGGGGCCATTGCTCCCAACAAGGGATGTGTAATCCCCTGTAATCAGAGCAAATGGCAGAAGGGGAAGAAAGCTGCCTTATCATTTTGCTTATACAGCCTTCCCTCTGATCTCCTAATCTCTAGAGCGGAGCTGATCTCACCCACACTTAGAATGTAAAAGGGACATGTTCCAGTCAGCTGCTCAGGTCTCACCTATGATCACCAGAAATAGGCAGCACCTTATCAGAAGCACCTAAGATAAGCTAACCAGCCCTTTGGGTAGATCTCTATGTCTCATCAGCTACAGAACTAGCCAGCTGCCACTGGAGATTGCAATCTGCATTTTAAAGGGCTACATGCAAACAAGCAGAGTCCCACTCCAAGGTCTGTCACCACCAACCCTCCAGTGCAAAGGCTGAAAGCACATGAACCCAAGCAGAGTGTCTTCTCCCATGAGCAAAAGCAAGTTGTCAGAGTATCTTCTGTTGTAGTGTCACATTATTGCTTTTCTTATGACACAAAGCAAGGAGAACAACAGAGAGATGGGACATAGCCCAAGATGAAGTCACTTGGCTCATGTCCCACTGAAGTGCTGGTTCTGAGGGGGAGGCTCATTCCTGCCTCAAACCCACCTGAGCCCATCAGCTGGTTACATGAGGGAAGCAAGCCCAAGAGGATAAAGAAAAGCTTGCTCATTAGTCAGCCCCAAATGGTGTTTAGCTACCTACGTAACTCTGATGGGAGAAGGGGCATGCAAGATGCTCCTGCACCACACCCCAAAACAGAGCCCCAGGTAGATCCCGCCCACACTGCCTGTGCCTCTCCTCACTGCCTAGTCAGTCACAGGGGAGGGACCTCCCAAAAGGTACAACATATTTTTGTGCTGAGGGATAGTTACTTACAGCCTCCACCTCCTCTCGGTTCCCTCCCCGCACCCCAAAGGAAAGCATGAAGGATGACACAGATGAATCTAGGTGAGTACAACTAACTTCTCTCCTCCTCCACCTCATCATTCAATCATTCTTCTCCCCTAGTGGGAGACAGGAGGGTGCTCCTCCCACGTCCAGTCACAACAAACCTCTCTTAATAAAGTAAACCCGTCCCAAGCCTAAATATTAGGCTGAACCCACAGAAAATGAAGCTCAAGGGGCTTCCTTACAAAAAGCACCCCTTTTATTTACAATATTGCATTCACTCACAGGCACAGAGCAAAGGATGTGTGCCCGTGCCCAGTCATTCCTGCTGTGTCCTTAGGGCTACCTGATCCCCCACTCCTGTCCTCACCAGTAGGTAACCACCAGTAAGGTGGGACAAGCCTGGAGAGGACAAGCCATGGGGGCAGCCACCAGCAGCACAAGCGTGTTGGCAGGAACAGGGAGAAACAGTGGAGAACACTGCTCCACTTCCCCCTGCTGCACTACAGTTTCTACCCCTTCCTTATCTTTGTGGGGCTGGGAGGAGGGAAGGACTGGTAACCTTGGTGTCCTCCAGATGAGATGTTCACACAACCACAGGCCAGACTGGTGTCCCACTCTCCCCATGCCTAAGGGAGCTATGAGGAATAGGCTGGATGTGCAATGTGGTCACTGACAGATTTTGGATCTGCTCCTGATCTCTGCTACTGGGACAACTGTTACATCAAGCAGGGTGGCTGCCTGGGGGAAGGAGCTCCTTACTTCTGCAAGGTAAAGCCTGCTTCTTGTGCTCTGACAGTTGTCTGTGCCCAGGAGAATTGTCTAGGTAGCTACTGCTGAATTATTTCCATTTAGGAGAAACCTGGGAATCTGTCTTCACGCACAAACCTAATTTCTAACTTGGAACAAAGAGTAGGCTTCCACAGTTCTGTCTTTACTTGGAGCAAAATCATGAGGAGTGTGGAATGATACCCAAAAGAGCTCTATCTAACAGTCACTGCTGCCACCTAGGTGAGGCTTTAAAGTTTCAGGATCTGAGATGCTGAAGAGCACTAAGGTATGGTCTATGGCAAGTACAGAAAGACCAGTTTTCAGACAACTCAGTCTGGCCCCAACCAATTCTCTGCACACCAAGACCTCTTCCCTATCTGAGTGGGAGGCAAAGCGCAGCTGTAGAGGGCAGGACCCCTCCTGCTTGGCTGCACCCCTGTGCGAGAGTCAGACACATGCTGGCTATCCCAGCAGCAGTATTTCTTCCTAAGTGGGGTCCTGCTCCATTCCTGTGTGCTACAAAAATGGTATCAGCAAGAGGCTTTGCACTATTGTAAAGGAACAGAGGAACAGAGGAAGGTTCAGCAGGACCTGAGAAGCAAAACTGTCTTTCTTCTCCTCCTGCTCTGGGTGAAATGACAAAGCTCCTCTCTTCCCCTCGAATCAGCCCAGCTGGGGTTGAATGCTCTCAGGGCTCTCTAGAAGCCCACCTCCTCCATCCTTCCTCCCACAGGCACTGTATCTGGGCCCAGAGACTGGGCATGGCTCCCCTCCTGCCTCATCAAATACTGGTCTGGGAAGAGCAGTGACCAGCAGGACATACAGGTGAGGAGAATCACCGTCCACCTCAATCCAAGGGGTCTGAGGAAGGACTGAATCTCAGGGCATCACCCCTCTGCTCTGCTCAGTCTCTTGCTGTAACCTACAGACGTGCCTGTGATTTCTGATTGTACCTGCAAATCTTCCTTCTTCCCTTCCCATTTTTTCTTCTTGCACTCCCCTCCTCTCCAATACCACCTCTCCCAAACCCTCCAAAAATAAAGCACCCTCCCTCACTAGCATGTGGCAGGGAAAAGCCCCCTTGTCTTTATATGGAGGATGTTTCTGTCCTCTAGGCCCCTCCCCACACTCTAGAATGCTGCCTCCAACATCATTCTTTTCCCTGAGCCACCAGGTGCTCCAAACCAATTTGGATTCTCCCACATCTACTCCAGCCTTTAGCAATACCATCTCTTCTGGGAAGGTCCCCAGTCCCTCTCATTTCTTCTGTTCTGCCTCCAACACTCTTTCCCCTGCTCTGCCAGTGCCATAGCTCCTCTCCTATCCACAAGACAGACTCTGCCCTCTGTAACAAGTCAGAGGGAGAGGAGGAAAGGAGGGACCTTCCTATCAAAATGTAGATTTTGGAAAAATTTGATTCTGGCAGGTAGCTTGGTGGGAGAGGAGAAGGAATAGGTTATGGGGAAACCTTTTTTCCTTTTTTTTTTTCATTTTTTAAAAACAATAAATAAAAACAGATGACCCAGAAGGCTGGAGCATAGCTGAGAGCCACCTCTTGTACCACTATGCACGTGTCTTGTTTGTGCCTCGGCTTTCTGCCGGCAGTGGGAACGGGGGCAGAAGGGAAAGAGGGAAGGAAAGGGGCATCGGTGGCTCAGTAGTTCTGCGTTTGGTACCCCTGTGTCTCGGTGTCGAAAGCATCTGCTGGAGGGGGCTGCTGGTACGTCCCCACCGCATCTGTAGCATCCTCCTCGTTCGTGTAGGGAGCATAAGGCATGCCGGAGTCCTGGCTTGGGTCCATGTAGTCCTGGGAGAAGAGGGCCGAATCGGCACCCAGCTGGAAACGCTGATACGCCAGGAATGCCTGGCCCACCTTTAAGGGAGGAGGTGGAGGGAAGAGATGGGAAGCAGAGAGGGAAGAGGAAAAAGAGGAGGATCGTACCGAAAAAAGAGAAACAAACAAAAGTGGGGTTAGTAGTGGTTATGGATTAGTGTGCAAGGCCCACCTGGCAGATTGCTGGTGAAATGCCCCACAAGCATGGAAGTCCACACTCTTCCACAGAAAGCATGAGCCCACAAGGAAAGAGGAGAACTGGGCAGGGATGGCTGCAAGAGCAGCTGTCTGTGTGCAGCCTGCCAAGGCTCCCTGCTTTCTCTGGGATGTTCAGGGCACCTCCTGTCTGCCAGTGGGGCTTCACCAACATCTCACGGGTGGCGGAGGCTCAGTTGGCACTGGTTATCCCAGTCAGCCCCTCCTGGCTTGGGAAGGCAATCTGCCTTGGCAACACCAGAGGGCTCTGCTGCTGGGCTGCGTGTACGAGGCCATTTGCCTTGTAAAGGCCAGTAAGGAGAGCAGGATTTTACACCAAGTACTGAGGTAGAGGTCAACCCACGAAACACCTTCACCAGTCAACATGTGCAAGGTGTAGCACAGACCTTGGGAAGGAGCAGCAGAAAGCAAGGCAGCTGCTTCCCAGACCAGGGGACAGTTAGCAAGCAAACTGCTGTCTCCTGCCTCAGACACCTTTTGGTGGACTGTGGGAGCCTGGGCACAGGGTTCAGCAGGCATGGCTCATTGTCCCAGAGCATCCCTGAGAGAGGTGAGCAGTCTAGCAAGTGATGGGGGAGAGGTTTTTAGGGAATGAGGTCTGGGAAGAAATGGAAGAGATAAAATAGTAAGGGCAGAGGGCATCTCCTGGCTGAAGTATTAGGTCTGAGCAGTCATCAAAAAAAGGCACAGTGGTGTTACACGGCATTAGTTAGGGTATTGGAGGGAGAGAAGGGAAGGAGAGAAGGGAGCAGAAGAGGAGAAGAAATTGCCAGTTCCAACTCTACAGAGGGAGATCCCCCATTCAATGGACAACCCCACTCCAATTCAATGGCCATGTCTTCCCATTCCATGCCCTGCAGTGACCACACACTCATAGTCAGGGCATTGGAACCAGCTCTGCTCAGTGACCTCCTCCAACTGCATCCCTCCACACCTTCCCCCAAATTCTCCCATCAGCAAGGGGCTGATACTAAGGCAGCAAGGATGGGGAGTTAGGGAACAGGGTATTGTATTCCTCCTGAAAATTAATGTCTCTGAGTCTCCGGAAAGCCAGAAATGCGAGGAAGCCCTGTGAGGAGAGAGAGGGTTGTGGGAAGGAGAATCAGTAAGGTAGAGCAAACCACAGTGTTTGACTGAAATAAAAAAAAAAAAACAAGAAACCAAGGGAAGAGGATGCCTTTTTGGCCACTTGCAAGCCTGTGCATGGGAGATGATCATTGCAGGTGATGGCACCTCCAAAAGTGTCCTGAGGGACCCCTTGCAAAAACCCTGCTCCTTATCTCACTTTCTGATGGAGCTTGCAAGGGGCTTTTGGCAGCACTCAAGTGCAGGACACAGCTCATGAAGGGAACACACACTGGTGTCCCTCCATCCTTCCCAGGGTCACCGTGCCGAGGGTGCTGACAGCACAACCCTTTGCAGCCCCTCTTCCTCTTTGACAGCTCCGTAGTCTTATAGCACCTTTCCTATCTGGTCCTTGCCCAACATCTGTAGGAAGAGGAGAAGATAAAGCCACAAGGGCTTAAGCATGGAGACAAGGTCAAAATGCTTTCCTGCTTGTCACTATCCTGTCACTTCAGAAAAAAATCACTTGTGCTTGGTGCTCTCAGAGGCAGGAGGAAGTCATCAGAGATATTTATATTTCTCCCAACAGTTTTTCCAGGAAACTAGCAGTAAAGAACTGCTGGGGAAAGGGCAGTCTTAAGACAGCCCTATCACCTTCCTAAAAGGCAACCCTGTGAGGTAGCACTCCACTGGTGGGTGCAGAATCCAGATGACATCTTCCATGACAGGAGCAAAGGTGGGAGGAAGATGGATGCAACCCCTGGCCTGCAGCTCCCTTCTCTGTTTAGTGTCTGTAAGGTGAAAATACTGTTGAAGTCCTCTGACTCACAGAGAAAACAGTAATAGGTTGTCCAGAGTGGTGGTGGATGCCCCATCCCTGCAAACATTCAAAGTCAGATTGAACTGGGCTCTGAGCCACCTGATCTAGTTGAACATGTCCCTGCTCTTTGCAGGGGGGTTGGACTAGATGGCCTTTAAAAGTCCCTTCCAACCCAAGTTATTGTATGATTCTATGACAATGATGGCTGGGGAGCTGGCTTGTCCAAGGTCAGATTAAAGGTCTGTTGAGAACACTTCTTACTGGGATATGGGACTCTCTTAACCATTATGCTTATTAGTGCTCTAAAACCTTCTTCCACGTAAGTTTTTGAGTCCCTGTTTCCCAAGTTTACTTTCCAACCATCTCCTCTCCTGCTTTCCTTCTCAGAAGCCATGTGAACTGTGATCCAAGGGGCCTCACTCTTACCCAGCCTCCTTTCATTCCCCACAAGATAATACAGCACAGAGGACATTTAATCCATCATCATGGCTACTGTACTCACCCAGGTAAAGATGGAAAAGAATGAGAACGTGATGGCTGCTCGGGCTGCATCCCCTCCCTCATTCAGTGGGTTGTCCTCTGGTTTCGAAGCTTGCCACTGGTTGGTCAGGAAGCAGAAGCCAACGAACCAGAGGAATGCCCAAAAGGCTGGGATGGACCACCACCAGCATGCCAAAGGGAAGGACAAAGACAACAAGAAGATAAGTGTAAGCATAACATACACATACTACATTTCTCTGGAAATTTCAACCCTCTGAGACTCACCACTATATTGCAGACTGGGCCAAACTGACTGCTCAGCCAGTCTGAGCCCAAGTAAGCTGGCAGGCTCCCTGACAGCAAATTGTCAAGGTGACCAAGAGGTGTCTGCAGAGAGCACCTCAGGAGAGCTCATTTGCTCGTGTTTGGATTGATCATAGGACTTGCATTTGGCCTTGGGAGGGAGCCTGAAGGGCTTCCAGTACTAGAGCAATCACCTGGGCTCTATGAAACAGCCACTGCTTCACAATCCTGTCCTGCAAGGACAAGCAAAGAGCAATTCCTTCCATGGGAGGTGCAAAAGAATGGGAAGCAGCTGGTCTGCAGTTACGCAGACCAGCTTGTGCTCAGGACAGAACAGCTCAGGGACTCACATCAAGGAAATGTGCTGAAAGATCACTAACATGCTGTGCCCCCAGGAAAGGGGTGAAGGTAGGAGGTCCCACCCCACCCTCGGCCAAGCACAGGCAGACACCTGGCAGTGAGGGAAATGGGCATTCCAAAGCAACAGAAAAACAGGGTACAATCCTTTCCCTTCTCTTGCACGAGGCTAACTGTGAAAGAACTTGCAAGCCCAAAGTCCTTAGCAAATCCAGGTGCTTCACCTGATGCTGCCCACACTCCATTCCTGGCCTCTTTGACGTACTCCGGGGAGAGCCTGACATTGAGCAGTTTGCCTGAATGGCTGGAATAAGCCAGCAGGGCCAAAGGGCCAGGAAGCTCACCCGAGACGCCGATGTCCGAGAGCACTGCCTTCTTGCGGTCCTTGACGCTGCTGATCTGCGGGAAGTAGGCATCCAGAGCCAGGTAAAGAAGGCAGCTGAGGAAGGCGAGGACACCCACGGTAATGCCATAGTTGCAGGCATTGTGATTGCGGTTGAAAATGCAGTGCTCTTCTACCTCATCCATGCGGTTCACGTACCCTTCATTGACAATGGAGCCGAACACCACGATAGAGAACACCTGGTGGGGAGGGAAGCCGGAGACACATCAGAGCAAGCCCCATCTCTCTGGACCAGCAGAAAGGAGCAGAGCTCTGCAGGGGACAGACACCCTTCACCAGCACCTTTCTGCTCTGCTGAGCTCCTGCCTTGCCTGGGCTGTAGCCACAGGAACATGGTCTCATTTTATTTCTGAGGATTAACTTATAACCTTTTTATCCATCTGACCTAAAGTGATGCAAAGCAGTTGCAGTCTGCACTAAGGGTGGCTTCCTACAGACACACAGGGAGGTGACATGGAGTGTAAATTGGTTTTGGTGCGGGTGCCTGCATACAATGGCTGCAAGTAGTGGAAATCCTTAGTCTGCACTTACTCTCCCACTCACTCCTTTCTCTTCAAGAGATTAATTGTTTTTACCATGCATCTGTTCACTGATTTTATCTATCAAGATACTACGCTCTTTTCCCCATCCACCCTCCCACAATCCACATCCCTGCTTGCTCCGCAGCTCCATTCTGCTGGGCTTCCAATCCTCCCTATTTCCCCACACCACATATCTCTCTCCACCAGTTTTCCATCAGCGTGCTCCATGACACCACCTATCCTTCTGTCCACTCACCCACATGCCAATACCCTCCAACCTTCCCCACAGATTTCAGGGGCCAAACATCCCTACTCCAGGTCCACTTGTCAGGGCCACATTGAGTCCTCCCTACCTGTAACCACCACTGCCACTGCATGTTATTTTAAATCAGGCAGAATTAAGGATGAGTCCAGGTAAAAATGCCCTAATCCGTAGTTGCTGGTCTAATCTTTGCTCATGGGCTTAGCCTTCACTGCCTGCCACAAGGCTGTCCCTCTTTGACACAGCAAGTTCACCAAAGCAGAGAGCTATTTACAGCAGCCCCAGTCCTGCACCTTGCATCTCAAATAAACAGCTTCCCCTTCCCCACAGAAGAAAGAGGAGAATATTAAGGCAGCATGTACAGATTTTTCCTTGCAGGGTATCTGGAGACCCTCACTAGGAACAGCTGACTGGATGCTGCCTGCAAGAAGAGTCTCAGGGAAATGCGAATGGGACCTCAAGCATGGGATGAAATTACATATGAAGTGCACTAGGGCATGACCAGGGTACTCTGCCAGCCTGGGAGATGTCTGCACAACAAGACTTGTCACCTTTGAAACCACCTTCCCATCCCCAAGAAGTAGCACACAGGAAGATGAGGAGGCCAAGTCTCCTGTAGGAAGTGGAGCTAGGTCTGAGTGTTTGCCTGGTCAGGACCCCAGTTCCACTTAACCCAACCGAGCACCAGAAGACAACCCAGAAAGCAGAGAAGCAGCTTTGTTGAGTGCAGGGGAAATGGTTGATTAATGCCAGCCCAATACACCACATATTATCAGTGAGGTTGGATACCTGAGATCCAAAGCACAGACCTCGGCTGCTTGGCCTATGGCATCAAGATCCAGAGGAAAAGCCTTACTCAGAGCTCCCCAACAGCCCTTGGGCAGACACTCAACATCAACTACATTTCACCTGCCAAACTCCAACAAATATCCACTGACACCAATATTATTTTTTCACCTCAAGTCTCATAATTGGGTCATACTTGGGTTGTTGAAATTGGCTGTATCACACTGGAGCAAACTAAAAAAAGCTGGAAGCTGGTGTTCCTAAGCGTAGGAGCTATATGGGTTCTCTGAAAATCATAAGAGCTTTTTAAGTTTAGAAGTAAAATAACCAATTTGTCCTCCTCCTCCTCCTTCTTCTTGCAAATCGAGATTGATTATATTTTGCAGAAACTGCCCATGAAAATTAAATAAGAATCTCTTCTGTAGAAGCAAAGATTTAGTCCTCAAAATTTCAGCCTGGATGGTTTGGAAAGCAGTAAAATTGCAGACAATTACAGCCAAGCTCTTTCAATGGGATGTCTCACATACCTTCACAACAGGCTGGGCTGGCAGATCTGCTTAGGGTCATTGGCAATAACGCCCTGCTCCTCTGACCCCAGGGAGAGCTGACAGACTCCTGAAGTGACATCCCAATGTGAGGCTGTGACCAGCACCGATGCTGATACCTGAAGTACCAACCTCCATATATTGAGCTTACAAAGCAGGTGCCCTGTTTTCTGCAGCATTAGACAGAAGGCTTATTTTCTCTTTGAAAGATGAGGAACAGCCTCTAAAGTAGCATAGTCTGGTGTTCAGTTTTGGCCTAGGACTCAAAACTAGTAAAATGTTGTTTCCCTGTGTCAGATGAACCCTTGCAATGAGCTCTATTGTGAGTCTCTGCTTATTCATTTGGGATGAATGAACTTTTTAAACAATCTCTCACCAGAGACACATCTGTGGAGATACATCCTGATACACATCTCCTCTCTGCTCCTACCTTTGGGTTTGCTGCTGGGCTGGACAGAATAATTTCTTTTTGCATTTGCTCTTTCATACCTTTTTATGCTGCCACATCATAAAGGCACAGCTCAGAGTCACAAGACTAGATGAACATCTCCCTCTCCCTAATTTTCAAGCAGAGGTGGTGTTCCTAACTTCTTTTCTCCACCTGCAGCCAAGATACCAGGCTTCTCTCCTATGAAGAGAAACCTGTCCCACAGCCTGGAGGTGCCCAAGGTAAGATTTACAGGCAAGCATTTGATTTCAGATGATCTTAGGAGTTCTCTGGGGAGATTCCACTAAGCCTACTCTCACTTGTGAGCAGAATAAGACACTGTGGATGCTTATCTTCTCTGTCCTGAAAAACCCATCCCAAAGTACTCTTTGTCCTTAGGAAAGTGGACCAAAGCACAGCTAGCTTACGAGATGTCTCCTTCTCTCTGTGTTTTCCTCACCACTGACATCAGCTCTGATCCATGCTCCACTCCCTGGCATTGTAGAGAGGGCAAAGAGAGGGCGTGCTCCCTCTGCCAGCCTGTCACCACCCTGATGGCACAGCAAAACACTGTGAGGACCCACTGTGCACAGAAGCCTTGAGCTGAGCTGGGTTACATTGACAGGGCAAAAATCGGCAGGCTCAAACCAGAGATTCCAGGCAGAGATGGACAGCAACAGAATCAACTGCTGCTGCTGCTGCTGACAGGCAACATCACCTCTTTCATTCCCATGATGTCCGTACCTGGAAACTGTCATGACAAACAATTTTCTAAAAAAAAAATCATAATTAAGAGCTTAGATCTTGCAGCCTTTAGAAGAAACAGTTGCACATTTCATCCATCACAGCTATTCCTTGTTGGTAAGGGAGCAGCTGGGGTGGAAGCTCACTGACATGGCAAGTCATCTTGGAAAAAGCAAATATATTTTATTTTCTTGATTTCACTAATCCATGCCCTGCAAGATGACCCAAGCAGCAGAAGCAGAATGAATGACTGCTTAGATTACAAACAAAGCACCAAGTTTTCAGGGATGAAGTGTTTATGTTCCTGTTCCCATCACATCTGTAGCACTTGTAAGTTAATACTAGTGACCACCAGCACTGGCACAAGCCTCTTACTGCTCTGTGTCACTGCTGCTTGTGTCTTCTCCCCGCATTTGACACTTGCTGCACAAAACCTTGTCTACAGCCGCTGATAAAGTGGCCCAAAATACACATCCAACTGCAAAGAGGAGGCAAGGAGAAGATGGCAGAAATCTTCTCCTGACTGAGCAGTGAGATACAGGCAAGCGGCTTGTCTGCAGGCTAACAGGAGGCCTCCCGAGGCTCCCAAATGCAGTCCATCCTTCCACTCTGCAGAGGGAGATCACCAGCCACTTTCTTATGCTTGGTAATGAAAACCAGCCAACCATGCCCAGCTTTGTGCACTTAAGCTGCCTCATTTCTTCAGCAAAGCTGCTTAAGTCAGTTAACAGACTTGAAGTAACTAGATTTTTAGGTTGAGAGGGTTTCTTTAAGCCTCCAAGAGCAACATTAATTGAGCAGGTGTGTGGCCTGTCTGGAGGTACTCACTTAATAAGCAGTAATATATTTGGCTACACTCAAAAAAGGGACAGAAAAGATCACTTGGAAAAGATCTGACCAACTGAGCCCTGCTGCTGGGACTGGGCTTTGCTCCACTTCACTGCTCCTCACACACCACGTCCACATAGGTTGTTGCAATCATTTTCCTCGATTCCTGTTTTCATCCAAGAGTTTTGAGGACACCAAGTGCAGCCAGAGCCAGGTGCATTGCAAAGCTGACATAGGCAGAGCAATGTGCCAAGAGACGCAGCAAAATGAACTTAATGCTTAGCACTGCGGGGAGGAGACAGAGAAGCTGAGAGTTTTCCTCTCCTCGTTTCTCAAGGGGCTCATGCTGGCCACTACAAGCACGTAAAGGCTCATTACAGTCAGAATAGTGCAAACCAGGCAAAATTCTGCATCTTGTCATAAAACACCTTCCCCCCCGCCCCTTGGTAAACAAGGTGATCTGATTTTGCCAAAGGGAAAGGTGAAAGATGAGAAGAGAGGCTGTCCAGGCCCTCCCCACTCCAGGCTCAAACCTGCAGAAAGCCAGGCAAAACCTCCTGAGCATCATATGAGACACTTTCAACCATGCTGCCCATCCCCAGCCGTGCATCAGATGCTCCTGAGCATCATGTGATAGATGCAAAGCACGGCCAGCCTCTGGCAGTGCACTAAGATTTTCCTGTACTTCATCCCAGGACTTTGTCATGCTGCCTTCCTGACTTCATCCCCAAGATCTCCATGATGGCTGTGGTGGGGATGAGGCTAAAGAGGGTTTCTGCTGAGCTGCCTGCTTGGGCTCGCTGCAATGCCCTCCAGTCACAGCCTCTGTCGCACTGCGTGCTACCTCTCCCTCTCACACATCCCCCTTTTTTATTTTGTTATTGAGAGGAAATAGTTTGATGACATAATATTCCCTGTGGGACCTTAAATCAAATCCCACTCTGGCAGAACGAAGTCATAACCTCTTCTGAGTTTGATCTGGTAATGACCAGGAATAAATCTGTTTAAAAGAAAGCAAGAGCAGGAGATGGTGCAAATTATAAACTGGCAGAGATGATCTGGCTTTAAGTTTCATTCAGCCACTTGCAAATGGAGTCTCTGGAAAGCTTTGGAGTGCCCTGCACAGACATGGAACATTATTATTATTATTATTATTATTATTATTATTATTATTATTGTCATTAAATCTACTTGTATTTAGCTCATTTTGAAGAAAACACATGCAGCTTTTGAGATGCATGGGACTGGCAGCTTGGAAACAGACGGCCTCTATTTATTCCCCCCAGTCAGCACCACGCAGGCAGCAAACAACACCTGCCCACAGTCTCAACAGTCTGAGCCTTGTGCAGGTGCTGGAGAAGGCCAGCCTGCCTGGACCCCATTTCCCTGAACATGGGACAGGGGAAAAGCATGGGTATGCCAGCACCTCCCTCCCAGCTCACCCTCCCTGGCCATCAGCCACGTGGCACCAGCTCCCCAGCCAGGGCTGAGCCGGAGCAGGTGACTGAAGGAAGAAAGGCTCCACATCCCTAATTCCTGCCATGGGATCTGGGACACACTTTCCTGGATTTTTTTGACACATGGTTTGGCAGCTGACTGCCTGGCCATTAACCCTTCTGCCTCCCACCAGACCTGTGCTCAGGTCTCATGTACTTCCCATGGTTAAACAGCATCTTTTGTCCCACCACTGCTGGTGACAGCCCTCCACAATCACATGTCCATGGCGGTATCCAGGTTCTTCTGTGCTTTCTAGATGGTCCTACATTGCTGTGCCACTGGTCAGCGAAGTGGCCGCCCAAAAGTTGCATCTTTTTCCCAGACAAAAAGCTCCGTTTTCTTTCTAGCAACACATCTCTCCCTCCTTGGCTTGGCTGTGCCAGCATAGGCAGACAACTGCACACCATGCCACCTGCAGTGCCTGCTCCTCTTGCAACCACACAGGTCCTCTCTGCTGCCTTGTTTCACACAAATATTTGCATTAGCTACGTCCCACCACCATGCAGCTCCTCTGCTTCTCCCCTGTATGCCTCTCGTGTTTTGAAACAGCAGATTACATATGGTTGTGTGGTTGTCTTACTTTTTGCTCATGTTTCTGACTGTCTTTGGTCCCTATTGCTACTTCTTAGATTTTTATCTGGAAATATCATTAATGAGAGATTTGCTTCTGCTTCAAGATCCTTTCTGGAAATGCTGTGGTGGAAACAACACAACTTGCTGTATCCAACCTGAATCACTGAGCAACTGTGTATATCTGTTGTTCATCTTGTGACACAGCCTTTCACCCAATCTTAATGACAGCATAACCCCAAAAAATCCTTTTGAAGCTGACCTAGGCAAGGGCATTCCATGAAGAACTGTCTCTAGGGCTTGACTGAGAGCATGTGCTTTGAACCACCGTGTTCCTTTCATCTGCACCAATTTACCTCACAAGCAAGCAGCCAGCGAGCATGGGGGCTGCTGCAAAAATGGAGTGGAGGAGCAGAGGCAGAAAGCATGAGCTATGGGTCAGGAACATGGGCAAGGTCTCAGCTAAATTAACTGCGGACAGAAAGAAAGTGGGAACGCAGTTGCAGCTGGTTTTAGACTAACAAGGCCTCCAGGCTTTAAGACTCAGTTTAACTTCCATTGCAAGCTCCTACTACGTGTCCTTAGGAAGAGACAAGTGGTGTAAGCCAAGCATGAGTGTGGCAAGCCAGGGACCTGCTGGCAAGACAGAAGATGGGGCTCTCTGCCATGCTGTGGCTAGCTCCCATCCTCCAGCTTTCAGGTGCCAGCCTCTCACAGGGAAGCCAGGAATGTGGTTCCTGTCCTTCACCTGCCTTGTCTGCTCAGCTGGAGCTGCTTGGGATGTGCTGTGCCTGTAGACACAGGGGACAGCCCTTCCTTTACCAGTTCAAATGTTCTGGGTGCACCTATCAGCCAGAGGACATGGTGGCAACAGCATCAAGTGATGGAAACAGAGACTGAGTGCCTCTCCTCACTGAACCTCCCTTTGGAGAGTCAGTGTCCTTGGTGTCAGAGTGGAACTCGGCACCTCAACCTATGTGACAAGTTTTAACGGGCTGCTTTGTATGTGCAGCTCTGGTTAGAAATACTCTTACTCAAGCCCATGTCAAAGCAAGCTGGGCCTGCTTCCAAAAAGTGAGTTACTTTTGCCTTGTTAGCCTTTCACGTCAAGCAGCACTTCAGTTTCTCCAGCAAGCAGGTTTCCAAGCAGACAGGAGCACCTGGAACAACCTGTTTCAATTAGCATTTTACTTATTTATGGCGCCAGCACTATGTCCAACGCCTGCGGGTTGCAGAGGAGCCACCCAGCTCCCCTGCACCGGCTGTGGAGAGCACTGCTGCACTGCCCTGTGGGTCAGGGCACAGTGGGAATACATAAGGATGTGCTCACACTTGCCTGCTTTATTTCAAGAACAATCCTGGAGCTGTGCAGCCCTAGTTCGGTGTGGGTCACCCAACACCACTAGCTCTAGCTGTAGCACCAATAGCTCCAGCTTCTGGGTCACCTAAATATCCATCCAAACCTGACATGAGAACCCCACAGAGCCACTACGGATCACCAGCACACAACACCAGGCAACCTTTCTGTAGAGAGACACTCTGCTGTGCCTGCTGACCTCCAAAGCACCCACGAAACCTGAGCTGCCTCACAACACTATCGTAGTGGACAGATGTTCCAGAATTGCTAAACTCTTTCCACAGTTTAGCATTCTCCTTGTCAAACTTATCCTATCTCCTCTTCAGCAAGGAGCAACATAAATAATCTTTGGTCATTCCATCTGTTCTTGATCCTGCAGTTCTCCCTGGAGATTTGCTGCTGCCTCAATTGGGCTGCAAACTCCCCGGGCAGGAGCCAGTTTTGGTGCCTCTTGGTAAAGTCATATGCACCTCTGTGCCATAATGAAGTCTGCTAAAAGGCAGCATGACCCAAGCACAAAGTCACTGCCTAAGGAAGCAATCATGAGAATTTCTGCTCAGTGAAAGCTCATCACGTGAAACAGGCCAAAAGGAGCCTCCAGCTTGCCCTGGAGAGACAATGGACCATTCATGTCATGAGTAAGATAAAGGCAAATGAGATCTCAGGAGATGGCAGGCAAAACACATTCAGTGTGTGCAAAAGCATGTGAAAGGAAGGATTCTCAGAGAGACCACAAGGAGGAAGAGCCCTTGGCTACCAGAAGAGTTTGGCTCATAGAGCCTGGCATGAGAAAGTCTAAGTATGGATGCAATCACAGATTATAAATACACAGGGGAAAACACCAGGGATGGAAAAGCACCATTTAAACTGAAGGGCAAAAGATCACAAAAGTAAATGGATACCAAACAGATTTGCAATGGAAAGCCTCTGACCACTGAAACCATGGAACCCTCTCTCAGAGGAAGTGAGAAGGGAAGAAAACCACAAACTAGTCTTTTTTCAGAAAAGCTCATCCAATTTATAGAGGGGGGCATAAAGGTCTGACGCTTGTGACAGCCTGAGAGAGTATTTCACTGCCCACAGGGACCCCTCTTGGTCTCAAGTTTAAGGAAAAGACCCAAACTAAAAGTAAATATTTGGGATGAGCTTTCGGTTCCCCTGCTTTGTTAAAGGAGCGATGCTCAGGAGGAAACACAAGACCAAGACAGTGGAAAAGCAGAAGGAAGGCATAGCCTTGCACCTTGATGGCCATGCCAACCTCCCTTGCTGAACTGCTGACCTGAAGTATCTCCAGCTTCTGCAAAAGAACTTTAATTTCCAGGGCCAAGTGAAGTGCCTGAGGTAAATCCTATCCTGTCCTCTGTCAAGGTCAGATGGGCAGGGAGAAATAGCACGGGGTTCCAAGGATATGCTGCTCTCTAGAAAGTGCTTCTTGCCAGGGGAGACCTTGCAGGGCACAGAAATGAGCTCAGTAATCAAGCCAACAGTACCTGAGATACTCTGAAGCAGATTAGGTGCCTAGCTAAAAAACAACTGCATTTCTTGTTCTTTCTCCCTCACCTGGCACCTCTGGGAAGCCAAAATCCTGCAGTGCTTGGATGAAGGGCAAAAAAAACCAACCAGACTGAGAGGCAGATAGAGAAAGATAAAATTCTGCTACAGAGATTAGCAGCGGGAGAGCCTTTGTAGGTCACATCACGTCCATCATCCCTGGGCACACAGGCTGGCTCCGCTCCAGCCTCCCAGGGGTGGGGGGCACACATACCCCCTCGCCTGGTGCCCAGCAGCAGCCCCGGCACAGCCAACCGGCTCCCAGCATGATGTAAACAAGCTGAAGCAGATGGACAGACAGACAGAATGCCCGCATTAATCAAGTCCTCAGCTGTCCTGGGGCTCTCCAGCCACCCTCCGAGTCACCCGGAGGGGATATCACACACCCACCCGCTTGGGAAGGGCTGCCTCTCCACCACCACCAGCAAGCCCAGGCCACCTTCCCTTTTCCTCCTTGATTCCACCTGGCACTGCTTTAATTTTATTTTCCTAAAGCCAGCCAGCCACTTTGCCTCCCAGCTGCCATGCGCATGTGTGTCCCCTGCGCTCTGTCCCTGCCCTCCCTTCTCCGCTGCCGGCTCAGACCTCAATCTCTCCCCCGCCAGCTCGCTGCTGCAGCTCTCGCTCCCTTAATCCCAATGACCTTCTTGAACAAACGCACCAGCCCCATGGGCAGCCATGGATCAGCGTCACGGGAACAGGGAGAAACCTTCCCATGACACCCCCGGTTAGGCTCCTCTTTCCCCCTGCCCCCTGAATTACTGAAAGTAAAACCTGACAGGGAAAGCAGGTTGGGGGGCTGAGGGGATAAGGGTAAAACGCAGAGCAACATCCAGCCCCCACAGGCCCTGTAACTTACCCTAGCACAGTCTGAGCCCAGCACCTTCTGACCCACAGGGAAGCAATTCCAAGACTGCAGCATCCCCCTCCCGGGTTCCCCCTGCCACCCCACATCCTGCTGTCTTCCCTGCATCCACCATAAATATACAGACATGGAAGAGTGAGAAGACATCCCACCCTGGAAACCACCAGAAGACAGGGTCATGGTCCAACCTGACTCACCCTTTCCCTCCCCACAGAAGAAACCCCAAACCAGTCTGCTCTCACCCTATATGGGCCTACACTCACACACAGATATATGTGCATGCAGCTGTACATCTATGTGCATGTATATGGATATGCCTGGACATTTATACATAAAGAGATATATAAACCCAGAGACAGATCCCTCCATCCAAACATATATATATAACAGAGACATAGCCATAAATGCTATGGAAGCATATACGTACATATCTCTGTGTACAGATCCAGGCTGCGTGGAGACATATTGATGAGCACATGCATATTATATATATGTGGATACATGCGCATACACATGCATATATAAACCAGATAATAATAAGTATGTAATACATAGCAGCATATGATGGTAAAACATAATAACATATAATGGTATATAACATACAGCGTAATGATTTTACGTGTGCGTGTGTGTGTGTGCAGGCGTGCAGGAAGGTCAGGGTCGGGCCGGTGGCAGCCGCCCGCCCCGGAGGGAGCCCCGCGCCCCCCGCAGCCCGGCGGACCGCCCCCCGCCCCGGTGCCGGTGCCGGTGCCGCCCGCGGGGGCAGCGGGGCCTTACCCAGGAGACGAACCGCAGGATGGTCTGCGGCTGCCGGATGAAGGCCTGGGGGTCGAAGGCGCCGCCGGCTTTCCCCGCTCCGAAGGCGCCCCCGTCCATGGCGGCGCGGGGGTGGGCGGGAGGCAGGCGGGGGGCTCGGCGGGCGGTGCCGGGCTGCGCCGAGCCGAGCCGGGCTGCGCCGAGCCGCGCCGCGCCGAGCCGTGCCTGGCAGCCCGGCGGCGAGGAGCCGCGCGCGCCCGCCCACGGGG
>QUSF01000028.1:2698769-2725026 GCA_003676055.1 Chloebia gouldiae
CGGCGAGGAGCCGCGCGCGCCCGCCCACGGGGACGCGCCGCGCCGGGAGCGCGCAGCCGCCCCTTCCCCCGCCCCGCCGCCGCCCGCGGCTCGTGGCGGGCACCAGCGCGGGGCTGGAGGGCACGGCGGGCTGGGAACACCTCCCGGTACTAAGGCAGGCCGCCCCAGACCCCGGGGGGCGGGATGGGGCCGGTGGCGCTGCTGGGTTCTGGGGGGCCCAGCAGCCCTAGTGAGGCTGTGTCCGGTGCTGGACTCCCAAGCAGGTCGCACAGGGGCCACAAAGATAGTTTGGGGTCTGGAGCATCTCTTAGGCGGAGACACTGCGGGAGCTGGGCCTGTTTAGTCTGGAGAACAGAAAACTGAGAGGGATCTCATTAATGCATATAAATATCTCAAAGGTGGGTGGATGTGCCAGACACTTTTCAGTGGTGCCCAGCAGAGCAATAAGCTAAAGCACGAGAAATTTCACTTCAACGTGAGGAAGAACTTCTTTGCGTTCAGGGTGGCAGAGGCGCTGGAACAGGCTGCCCAGGGGGGTCATGGAACTTCCCTCTCTGGGGACACCTAGGTGCCTTCCCATGTCACCTGCTCTAGGTGTCCCTGCCAAAGGAGTAGGGGATCTCCAGAGGTCACTTCCAACCCCAGCAATTCTGTCATTCTGGGATGCTTCCCCACAGAGGGGTAAGGCTGGCCCGTGGGCACAACCTATTATCCCTCACCAGATGTCTGCCCTGGACAAAGATGGTCGGTGAACCTGAGGATAACTTTGCGGCGAAGCCTGGGGCTCTCATTTCCAACATCCACCACCCTACCCACACTGTGTCCTAGGAGAGGGTGGGAAAAGGCCCTCTGTGAACATGGGGAGTCCAGATTTTGGGGAGACCCCCTGACTCTAGGAGGCAGAGGCTGCAAGATACACAGCTTGTACTCCAGAGGCTGCAGCCTTGAGAGTAACTTGGACTTCTCCTTTGCCCACATTACCGCCATGGCCACTGGCACAGCCAGGAAGGGATGTGTGGGGAGAAGCCTTCCAGCCTTAGGGGCAATTCCAGCTCCTTGGCCCATGCCTGTTGGGCAGAGTAGCTGCATACCAGTGGTCTGTTGTGGCTGTTGCAGAGTCCCTGATAATCTGAAATGGAAAGCAAGCCCTTGGGTTGTGACATGGCTCCCTAAGCTCAGCAATGAAAACAAAAAATGTACAGGAGCTAAAGGTGAATGTACAAAGGAGATGGAAGAGCCAACCTATGGGTTCCCATTGGGAGTTCCATAAAATGAGCAGCCATTCCTGACGTTTTTTGGGGCTCCTTTTGAGGGGCAGGTTGGTGGTAGAAGATGGACATTCCTCCATCACATCCAGGCAAAGAATCCTATAATGGTTTGGGCTGGAAGGGACCTCAAAGGGTATCTAGTCCAAATCTCCCTGCAATGAGCAGGGACATCTTCAACTAGATCAGCCTGCTCAGAGCCCTGTCCAACCTGACTTTGGATCTTTCCAGGGATGGAACACCACTGTTTTAGGAAGATGAGCTGCAGTGCCAGCACAGCTGGATCCTCAGCTCTCCAGTTTATTGTGGCTGCAGGAATCTCCTCATGGTGTTGTGTCAAACACATCAGGCCCAGGAGATGCTGAGGGCAAACTCTGGGTGCCCCATGTGCAGGAGGCTCCAAACCACCCAGCTCTGGGTTCCACTGATACCACTGCCTTGGGTTTGCATCCCCTTCCCTACCCACAAGCTGTAGTGGATTAAGGCCCATGTTCATTAAAATAAGACAGATGAAATTTCACAAAAATAAATTAAAATTTGAAACTCCATTTCAAGAAAGGAAATGGAATGAAAATTAATTAAATGAAATTTCAAACTTTCACGAAACTGAGTGACATCCTGAAATTTCCTGACATGAAATTAACATAATGAAATAAAATTTAATTAAATGAAAAAAAAATGAAACAATGAAATGAAGCTTGATGAAACGAAATGACATGTCAAATTTTCATGACGTGAAATGAAATGTCAAAATTTCATTCATTTTGCGAAATGCCGTTGAATGGAATGAAGAAAAATAAGCATTATCTGTTATGACCGAAGTTCCCCACAAGCGCCGCCAGATGGTTTGTGCCGCTTTGTTTTTCAGCGCATCGCTGCCCGCGAACCTTTCTGGACGCACTTGCCTCCCGTAGCGCCGCGCGCACTCTCGCGAGACCTTGGGGCGAGGCGCTTATAAAGGCTGCGCGCGAGGCCGGCGGCCCTTCCGGCGCGGTGCGTGGACAAGATGGTGGGTGCGGAGGTCAAGGCCTGGCCGCGAAATCCGCGGGCATCGCCGCCATCCCGGCCCCGCCCGCCGCGCGGCCCCGCGCCCGCCGCCCCCGGCACCCGCGGCACGCCGTGCGGGGCTCATCCCGCGGGGAGGCCGGGCGGGCCCGTGCGGTGCCGAGCGGGGCGCGGGGTTTGGGTGGTGCGGGTGGCTGTGGGGCATTTGGGGCTCGTTTTTCTAGGAAGGGGGGCGGCTTCTCTGTGGTGATGGCCTCTTTGGGGTTTTAAACTTCGCTTAGGGTAACTCGTGCCGAATATACTTTATAGATATATTTTTTTATACTCGTGCCGGTATATAATTTTTTTTCTTAAATATAGCCGTATTTACTTTTAGTTCCGTGTACAGCTGCACGGTATTTTTCTTTTAATTTGCGTGTGAGATTGGATGGGTAAATACTTTCCTGGGCTGAGAGTTTCCGGAGGGAATCCAGTCTTTATTGGCTCTCAGGTTGCATAGGGAGGCCGGAGGGGTGGTACTCGAGGAGAAAATCCTTGGAAGAAATACTGCACTTCCAGCCAGAGCGACTGGCTCAAAGGCGGGAGTTGAGATGCTGCTTTAGTGCAGTTTTTCAGACTAAAAAATTGTTTCTGTAATGCTTATTTTGATACTAATTAATTGAAAAATTTGAAGCTTGTCTGTGCTGCATTTTCTAGACTTGTGGGGTGGACTGGACTTGTGGCACGCTGTGACCAAATCACAGCTTCTGTAGTTTCCTGCCTAGAGTGGGACTTGGTGACATCTTAGACTAAGCTTAAAAGGGGCATTAAAGAAGTCTGAGAAGTACATAGTTACTACATGGGGATTATGTTCCTGTAACATAATGGAATTCAGAAGCCCCGCAGGTGATAGTGGGAATTTCTGGAACACAGAATATCTTGAGTGCATGTAATGTTTACGTTCTAGGCAAGGACAGAGCTGGCCTTGGCCCCCGAGTGGGCATAAGCAAGTCTGCAGCAAGCACTGCACTAAGTGTTGGTTTTCTCTCCAGTCTCACCGCAAGTTTTCAGCCCCGAGGCATGGCTCCCTGGGCTTCCTGCCCCGCAAGCGCAGCAGCAGGCACAGGGGCAAGGTCAAGAGCTTTCCCAAAGATGACCCCAGCAAGCCTGTCCATCTCACCGCCTTCCTGGGCTACAAAGCTGGCATGACCCACATTGTCCGGGAAGTGGACAGACCTGGATCTAGTATGTATTGATGTTCCTCTTAGAACAGGAGATGGGTTTGGTCAGGAATGGTGACAGGTGGCCCCTTCAGTAGGAGCTCAGGATTTTAGTCCTAGCTTGACTTCACCCCGTTCCAAGTCCAAGTAGGTGGTTTCTGCTGTAACTACTGGTTTTGTTTAGCTGCACTGTAGCAGGCTCCTTGGGATGGCTCTTCTGGATGGAGGGACATCAGTCACTTGCCCTCAGTGTTTATTTAGAGATTATCCAGAACTGCGTGTATTACTTGTTGCCATCCATTTTGCCTATCCAGCTTGGCTGACCGTTCTCCTGAGCCAGCTCAAAAGTTTTGCAAGGCATGAAATTATGGCTTCAGAGTTGGTCGCTTTACCTTGCATCATCTCTTTGAAAAGAGCTCGAGTCATTTAACCTTTCACATGGAGGACTTGAGAGTGAGAAAAAGCAGGTGGTGTTGCGAGTTGCTGCTGGAATTAATTGTGCTCTATTTCTGTTTCCTTCCAGAGGTGAACAAGAAGGAGGTGGTGGAGGCAGTTACTATTATAGAGACTCCTCCCATGGTCATCGTGGGCATCGTGGGATATGTGCAGACTCCTCGCGGTCTCCGTAGCTTCAAGACCATCTTTGCTGAGCACATCAGTGATGAATGCAAGCGTCGCTTCTACAAGAACTGGTGAGAGAACAGGGTCTTGCCTGGTCTCAGGCCATGGGTCGTGCTTTTACTGTTGGGTTGCAGTGGTCCTAGCATGGCTTTTTAGTCATTTGTGTTTAGCTTTCACAGAGTGGCCTAATAATGGGATAGGCTGCAGGAATGGCTCTGTGAGGATGGCAGCGTAACTTTAGGTAGTGCTGGTGTGGATGTGGTGACTTTGGCTTTGCCAGAGAGCTCCCTAGCAGGCTACACGTGATGATACTTCGACGGGCGGACATAAGGAAATCGCCTCTGGCGCTTGTTGTTGAGTGTCGAGTCCTGACTGTAGCCCTGTTTTCTCAGGAAAGGGGAAGACAAGTGTTACTTGTGATTGCCATTCCAGGCGCTTTTGTTGTGATTAAAAGTGTGCATTTGCCTGAGTGTGGCTCCAGCATGTCTGGAGCTTCCAGCTTGTTTATGAACTTGGCAGGCTGAAAAGACGTCAGAGTGGAGCAATAAAGTTCTCAAGGGTGTTTTAGTAACGACTTTGCTGTCGGGCACACAAGGTGGGGTAAATTAGGGTATTAAGTAGATTCATCTCACAATTGCTTTAAAGATCTGTTTTTTTTTCTGTTAATTGTTTGACATCTCCTTACAGTCTTTTATTTTCTGTAGCGTTAATGTGCTTTGGAATTCATGGCAGCTCCGCTCAGCTTTGGCAATCTGGCCACTGTCTGATGAGCTCCAGGCTCCGCTTGCCAGTGGAAAAGAGTCATTAGAAGCTGGCAAAGAGCCAAAGCCAACTGAGGTGGCAACTCCTTCCGCTCACCCCACTTCCCTGGGGATTGATGAAGGGCTTAGCCAAACCTTGTCTCTGCTCTGCTCCTGAAGGCACAAGTCCAAGAAGAAGGCCTTCACCAAATACTGCAAGAAGTGGCAAGATGAGGAGGGCAAAAAGCAGTTGGAGAAAGATTTCAATAGCATGAAGAAGTACTGCCAGGTTATTAGAGTCATGGCTCACACTCAGGTAAGTACCTGTGGGCTTAGGTATGCTGGAAACTGCTGAGAGCAGTCTCCATCTCTGTAGGGAGATTTCTACCCTCCCCTGCAGTTTGATGCTGTCTATTCAGCACATGACACATTCATTCTCTGCAGAGCTGTGCTCACAGGATGTTGGAGGAGCCTTGGCAGCCACTGGCTGATTTTGAAGGAGTGTCCAAAAGAGACTGAGCTGTAGTACAAGCTTTTTGAGCTCACTCCTTTGCTTATACTCTGTAGACCTAGACTCTCTTAATTTCAGCTACAAATAAAATCAGACTGAACATTGAACTGAGGGGTTTGTGTGCTCAGCATCATTTCAGGCTGCATTCTGTTCGGATTTTGAGCACTCAGACTTTTGGCAGCTTCTCTTGCTCAGCTGGAGGAGGTGGTGTCTTCCCAGCTGTCAGTGCTCTGAATTTCTTGGGAGATGGATTAAATCTTTCGAGTTGGCTCTCAGTGCAGCAAGATTGCTAATTTTACTAGAATTAATTTCCTGTAGCAGACAGTAGAGGTAGTGTTGCAACCTCTACTGATTCTCTCACCAGTTCCCTCTACTAAATACAGTAGAAGTAAATGCAAATGTAATCCAACTCAAACTGGCCTTAAGTGTGGCAGGCTTTATCAAACTGTTTGGGTTGGAAGGGACCTTAAGGATCATCCAGTTCCAACTCCCATGTTATGGGCAGGGACGCCTTCCACTACACCAGGTTGCTCAGGCTCCTGTCAGACCTGACTGAACAGTTGTAGTGGTGGGCGGGGGGCATCCAGAGCTTTTCTGGGCAACCCGTGCTAGTGACTCACAACCCTCATAATAAAATATTCCTTCTTAGGTCCAATTTATTCCTCATTGGAATTTTGCTGATGAGTGACATGCTCCTGTGGGTGGCATATAACTTCCAGGTGCAATGACTTGCAAGCCACTATACAACTTCCCCTTTATTGTAGGGCCTTCTTTAAGTTCTGTATTTTGGAAGAGGGTACTAGAGAAATAGATTATGCCAGGGCTAAAAGGATGTTTGGCTTATTGATAACAGGGTCCATTTCAGAAGGGCAGGAGCTGAATGTCATGTTCTCTGTGTTCTAGATGCGTTTGCTCCCCCTGAGACAGAAGAAGTCTCACCTGATGGAGATCCAGGTGAATGGTGGCACTGTTGCTGAGAAAGTGGATTGGGCCCGGGAGAAGCTGGAACAGCAGGTGCCTGTGTCAACAGTCTTTGGCCAGGATGAGATGATAGATGTCATTGGAGTCACCAAGGGCAAGGGATACAAAGGTAAACACACAGAAATCCTTTTCTGTAATAAGATACAGTTTTTAATGAAATCCTAGCGTTGAATTTTCACAAGTGCACATGCCAAGAGCTGGGTAGGTAAATCCATACTGCTGTCACAGTTCAATGATGAGACCATGGAATGAGCGCTGGGCACAGCGCCTGACATCCGTGAGGAGTCATTCCATGCTGCCTTCCTTCTGAGAACACAGCCCAGGGACAGCCAGGGAGGGAGCTTCACCAGGAAATCCTGATTACAGGGATGCTTGGCCTGGGCTTGCCTTTTGTTGCCTGGAAAGTACAGCTTGAAAAGGTGGCTTAAAGTGTGATTGAAGACTTCGGTGACATCTCAGCTTGACAGCAGACTGCTTTGGTCCCTTGCAGGTGTCACCAGCCGCTGGCACACCAAGAAGCTGCCGCGCAAGACTCACCGGGGCCTGCGCAAGGTGGCCTGCATTGGCGCCTGGCACCCCGCCCGCGTGGCCTTCTCCGTGGCCCGTGCGGGCCAGAAGGGCTACCACCACCGCACTGAGATCAACAAGAAGGTTGGTGTCTCGGCTGCTAGGAAGGAGTGAGAGCTGCCTGATGTCACTTGCTCTGTGACAGTGAACAGAGTAGGGAGTTTTGCTTGGGGTGTTTTGCTGTGTTAGGATGTTGTCTTGGGGATAGTGGTGATGGTTAGTTATATTGGATAATTAAAATTCTTGGATGGCTCCGTGTTTCCCAAGTGCAGCAGACTTTTTCCTGAGGCTTTGTAGAATTCCTTACATTTTATCTGATGATAAGGCTTTTTCTCTTACTTTTTGCTTACTTCATGTTTTTAGATTTACAAGATTGGCCAAGGCTACCAAATCAAGGATGGAAAGCTGATCAAAAACAATGCATCAACTGATTATGACTTGTCTGACAAGAGCATTAACCCTCTGGTGAGTTGCTGCAGCTCTGTGCCAAGAGTCTGCTTGTGAGCTGCAATCCTAAGGCAAATGGGCCCTGGTAAAAGTCACAAAATGATTAAATTATGAGCTCTTAAATAAGTTAGCTGCTGTTGGAGGTGGTGGTGTTTAATCAGCCTCAGTATTGACTTGTATAACATGAAAATTGAATTTGTTATGCAGCACTAGGACAGATGTTGCAAACCTGTACAAGGAATAACTTAGCAAGATGAGCTTTTGCTGTTTTGTCAGCCTCTTCTGCTGTTCTTAAAAAATCCTTACAGCAACAAGTAAATGGCTGCATCAAGAAACTTGACCAGTGAAAGGCAATACTGGAAACAGGATTTCAGTGGATCTGGGAATGGCCAAGGCCCAGAAATGGTGTGGATCTGTAGGCAGATGTGATCACTGGTCCTGCTTGGTACAGAGCACTGACTGTTCTCTCCTTGCTCAGGGAGGCTTTGTCCACTATGGTGAGGTGACCAATGACTTCATCATGGTCAAGGGCTGTGTTGTGGGGACCAAGAAGAGAGTCTTGACCCTGCGCAAGGTGAGTAATGGGCTGAATGGTTTAAGGGAGCTGTGCTGCTTCTGGTGCAGGTGTTGCGTGTGCTGTTCTGGGGAGTCATGTGGCGTGCTAGAAAAAAAAGCCTTAAACCCACCTCGTAGTATTGGCCATGGGAGTGACATGAGGTGCAGTGATGGAATGGACATGGCTTTGGCTTGGGAAATCTTGTGATCAGAAGGACACTGGCAGAGTGGGGCTTGTGCTGCAGGGAGCTGACCAGTCTTCAGCCTGGGAGGTGCAGGGTAAATGGCTTACGGTCAGGTGTTCCTTGCACATCGTAGCACCTGAAGTCTGAGGTCATAGGGACCGAGGAGGCATTAGCCATGGAGGGAACAAGAGGTAGCCAGTGTACTGGAGGCTAAAAGGGCACTGCTGCTGCATGCTCACCTGGTATCTCTCTGTTTAGTCCCTGCTTGTGCAGACCAAGCGCCGGGCCCTGGAGAAGATTGACTTGAAGTTCATTGACACAACTTCCAAATTTGGTCATGGCCGCTTCCAGACAGCTGAGGAGAAGAAGGCTTTCATGGTAAGGGCTCTTCCTGGCATATTTATTGTGTACCGCTATGTCTTTGAGCTCATGGCAGCTGATAGTTTGTCCTTCAGGCTATCATGTGGCCAGAGTTCCTGTGAAACAAACTTCACTTGAGAGGCCTTGTGCCAACTTGGTTATAACTGCAGGGGCCTGGGGTCTCCCTTCCCCAGTGAGAGCTCTCTGTCAGCACGGTGATGCCGTGTTAGGGCACAGGTTGTTCAGTGTTGAAGCATGGAACAAGCACTGCTCCATTTCCTCTAAGAGCAGCTCGGGAGGAGGGTGCTCACAGTGGTGGCATTCCCAGGTTGTCACTTGGCTGAAGAAAGCAGAGGGAATTCTGTGCAGGTCCTGGTAGGGTCAGATCAGTGCTGTGCGTGGGGCTGAGCAGAAGCTTCCCCACCAGGTGGCACCAGCATTGCTGCTCAGGCTCATTCGGAGTCACCCAGACCACCCACTGCAGCTGTGCCAGGTTCAGCTTTTCCCAAAACCTCTGGCTGTGGGGCATGGGTCCTCCAGTGGGTTGCAACATGGAGGGATATTTTTGCTTGTGTTTCTTTACAGCTTTTGTAGTTGGAATGTTATATCTTTTGCACAGACTGCTGTTTACATAGCTTGTTTTTTGTGGGTTTTTTTCAGGGACCACTCAAGAAGGACCGCATTGCAAAAGAGGAGGCAGCCTAATGGGTGGAATGGTCCTATGGCCTGTGTGCTCGCAGACCAAAAAATAAATATTTTAAAGAAATTAATTTTGCCTCTTGGTGTATACATCACTGTGTCAAGCCTCGTACTCTGCAGATTCTACAAGTAGATCGAACCAAAGAACCACGTAAAGTCTTAGCTCATTAGCATCTGTCTTATAGCAGCAGGGTTGCTCTAAAAACATGAAGCTGCTGTTGCTGGTTTTGCAGAGCAAAGATTGTGGGTCAGGGCAGGGTGTCTCTGGTTGTGTGAAATAGTGAAGCAGCAGAGGCCCCAAATGTGTTTGCAATTGCTGAGCTATTAGTCCACCTGTCAAGCCCCCTCTGGGTGGACAGAGAGCTTTGAGTTGAATGGGTTTTGAAATAAACCAGACGTTCAGACCACTAAATTTTAGGTAGCTGGCGAGTGCTAGTTGTTGCCATGGAAACTTTCCAGTCTCTGTATGTCAGGGGCTGTAGCCTGCACACTTTGCAAATGCAGTTTGTTGCTCTCCCTGAGACGAGCAGAAGACAGCCTGAAAAATCCCAGTCTTAAAACTGGATTTTTCTGAATTCCATGTTTCCCTGCTGGAAGGTGGCAGGAAGCAGGACTTCCTGGGTGGGCAGGGGGATGATCTGCATCCCACCCTCTGAGGAGGTGGGAGGGCTGTGAGTGCTGCTGGTATTGTGTTACTGCCTGGCCTAAAATACCCTGCTGGCTCCCAGGGGGGTGGTTTGCTGTGTCCTCTGCTGACCATAATTGGAGACGTGGCAACAATTAAAGCAGTAACTCCAGACCTTCACACCAAAGTGTAGCACTGCTCTGAAACCGACCTGGGTTGGCCCTATTTGCTCTTATTTAGAGTGGATAAAGGTGGGATGTAGAGATTTTTTCCTGCGGTGGTGAATGAGAGCCTTTTAAGAGTTAAAAGGTGGCGAGAAGGAGGAAAAACATTTACCTTGTTTCCCTAGAAACCAGACTGGGTGACTGAAAGAGCTGCCTGGCTCACTGTCAGCCTCATTTAACACATGAACCTGCTGGCTGATTTCAGCCAAGTGAAATAAGAGAGAAATAATAAGAAATATTTGTTCCCCTTGTCTCAAGTCTCAAATTGGCAGGTAGGTGGAGAAGATGCTTAAATTAGTATTCCTCTGATGCAGAAAAGTGGAATTTCCAACCTCTGTCCAGCCTGAGCCTGCAGTTACAGGGGTAGCTCTGAGGAGTGAGGGTTTTTTTCCCTCCGCCTGTTAGCCTTAGGTGGGATTTTCACTTTCTAAAGCTATTCTGTACTAGGTGACATGGGAGGGCATGGCTCTGAGCCAACCCTGCCTTCTATCTCACCAGTCAGATGCATCCAAGGGAATTGGGGTTATCGGGATCAGTGCCTGTGCTGGGGGTGAGCATCCATGGCTAACTGTGGACTACCTTGGTGAAAATCTCTAAAAGCACCTAATTTTACTATGCCTCGTGGTGGGAGCTCTGGGATAAGATAGCAGAGGGAATTTTTAGTCAAATTGGCACCTAAGTACGTGGAACCAGTCCCGGAGGAATGTCATTGTTGAAGATGCTCGGCGTGTGTCTGGCAGGAGGAGTTACTTTGTCTTGGAACCCAGTGCCAGACTTGGGGTTGTTTATTTTTGAAGCGATTGTTGCTGACTGATAAAACAGTAAATGGTGAGGGGATAAAAAAACCCACAAAAGCGGTTTCCTGGAATCCGAGGGACATCCAGCGTCAGGAGGTGGCGCTCCTTCCTCTGTAGACACTTGTCGCCGAGGGCTTGCTGGTGGGACTGGCCTGGAGAAAAACCCTTCTTAGCTGGGGCACCCGGGCTGTGCGAGTCCTCTCAGCCCCTCTTAGGGCTCCCTGGAGCCCCATGATGACACCCGGCTGCCTCGCTGGGCAGCTCCTGGGAACCTGCTGTGGGAGGTCCCTGCCAAGCCGTGTGCTTGGAGAGTGAAGCCATGGGATGCCAAGCTGGTTTGGCAAAGCCTCCCATTCCTAAAACCTGGGTCTACCCTGCAGCTCTCATCTCCCAGCCTTCCTGCTCCTGCAAAGCATGCGTCTTCTGTTTTGGGGACACTCCCCAGTGCAACAGGCTGCAGATCACACATTGGTCCAGCAGCTCCTGAGACCCAACATTTTTTGGGTGACTTACATTTATTTTTAAGTACTTTGAGTTTTTCTTTTTGGCACTGTCATCTCATATCCCACAGCTCCATGAATGCTGTGGTGGTGCTGCTTAACTGCATCTTCCTTGCTCCAAAATATCCAACATCCTTGTCCAGTCAGAAACGATCCCACACCCTGGTGATGCTCAGACCAACCCGAGAGCCACAGGAGGACAGGGCAGCCCCGGCCCTGCTGAAATAACAGCAAAAGCCGTGGGAACGTGCCCTGTCCCAGCTGGTGGTGGGAGGCTGTGGCTGGGAAGCGGCACTGGGTTTCACCCCCAGCACGCGGTGCTCCCCAGCTGCCAGCGGTACAGGGCTGGGACCCGGCACTCCCGGCTGGGGGGCCGCTTTTCCAGCGGCATCTGGCCCCAGCCAGCGCTGCCGCCTCTTTTCCTCGCCGAAGATGAAACGAGATGCAGCTGTGATGCTGGAGCGGAGACCTTAGAAGTGTGTAAGGATGCCTGGGGGGGGAAAAAAATTGGGTTCAAGTTGGAGGTCTTGGCTCCTGCAGTCAGCTTCACAAGTGGCCCAGCTGACACCCTGTCTTCCCACCCCAGCCCCTGCCTTTGATCCTAGTGACAAGCAGGGAGCTTCAAGTATGCTCTCTGGGGGAGAAGGGCTGACGAAGGTGCCCCAGGGGAGCCGCGGCCGGGTTCATGCACTGCAGCAGCTTTTCTGCCAGAGCAGCTCCACTGCGCTGTTCCGAGGGTGGCGTGTGTTTGATTTGCAGCCCCCACCGGTCTGAGGACTCCTTTTTACCTGACAACTTGCTGGCTTCTCACCAACCCTTAGAAGTGCCTGTGGGACCTGGGGGCATGGATGTGGTGGGGAGTGGTTCCCCACAGAGGCACTCCCAGCGTGGGCCCAGGGGGTGGCAGGCAGCCCTGCTTCGGGACTGCAGCTCCTTGTGCCAAAAAGCAAAGCCAAAGCTCAAGTTTCTCCATTCCAATGGCCACCAGGGCCTTCTTGCCATGGAGATGTCAGTAGTCCCGGTGCAGCACTGCTCCCTGGCTGGGCACGGGACTTACAGGAGCCCATGTGAGTTTTGGGAAGTCTTTTCATTCCTTCCCTCAGCACGGTGCTGGGGAATCACATGTTTCTGTGGCAACGAATGGCCGCATGGGGGAAGACTAAATTTATCTTCTACAGGCTCCCAACTTCCCCAAAACTGTGCGGGGCTGCCCTCCCTCCCTGGCAGGGACAGCTCCTGTGCCAGGGTCCCCTGGATGCCCAGGTGCCACCCAGCTCCCTACAAGCCCCAAAGCACTCTAATGCCAGGCCATATTCTTGGTAGCATGCATGGCACCAAATTCAAACCCAAGGATTTAATCAGGGAAAGACATATACCTAGATCTGGCTTGGACATCTAAGGGATACCTGTCTGAGACTGTCCACTGGGCTCAGGCATCCCTTCACACCCAAATACCACATCACAGGGCTTTAAAAACATATATTTCTTAACTTCTTTATTGACACCAGTGGCAGTAGAGACTGAATTAAGTCAACAGGGGCCGTTGCTGCTGGGCACAGCCATGCAGGCAGTCAGTGAGACAAGCTACCCCCACACGTATCATTCCACAGGATAATTCCCCCTCACCTTTGTGGCTGGAGCTGTCTGCTGTGTGCTCTGCTCCTCTCTGCCACTGTGTTCAAGGGGTAGATGAAAACCAAGGCTCATGATTCCCCTTGGGAATCAGCCAGCAGCCAGGGCTCTAGCAGGCCAGGTCAGCGAGGAGCTGTTGATGGTGGAGGTATTTATAATCTTTGTTTGGTTCCAGCAAGGCTGGACGCCCACTCCCGCTTCCCCTCATACAATAAGATCAAACAGCTCCGGGACATTTCCTTGCTCCTTGCAGATAGATTCTTGCATCTGCCGACCTGCTCCGCCCTGCCTGGGGCTGCAGCCTCTTCCTTCGCTTGAAGACCTGGAGGGTTGCTGCTGCTGTTTATTCTGCCCCTAAACTAGCGATTTGCTAATTTTCCTCACCTCGTTCCCCACCATTTTCAGAGCTTATGGGTAAGGGGTAGAGGACTAGGACTCTGGCACCTTCCCCACCTCAGCTTCATTCCCTCTCCCACTTCTGAAGGACCTCAGCTGTACTTGATGTGTCACGTGTGGACTTTGCCCATGGATGTCACAGCAACTGGAGCAGGAAAGCAGGAGTTGGCACCTTACCCAAGGGCAAGGTTCCTGGCAGGAGTTTGTATCTGTCCCACCTTCTTCTTGGTGCCTGGCCCTGGTGACAAGCAGGGCTAAAGAGAGGATGAGGTTCTAGGAAGGCAGTACACCTGTGCTGGGCAGGTTGTCTGCATCACAGATGGTGTGGAGGCAGGATGTATATCCTTGCTGCTGGAACCTCTTGTTGCTGGCCTCATTCCAGCCCAAGGCCCTCACCATGCAGTTGTGTTGGAGATCTCATCTGACCCTTCTACCAAGGGCCATTTTTTTCTAGGGATCCCTCCCAGGGGCTCAGCAATGGGAGACCCCCCCCACCACCGCTGCAGCCAGAGATCCAGGAGTGACAGTATGCAGCATCCCGAGGGAGGTGGCACTGAACACTGACAAAGGCTGACTGTCCCCCAGGCTCTGCTTGAAGCAGAGTGGAATAATCCCCTGGCACGCAGCCACTGGCAAATACCAGCCCAGATTCACCTGCCTCCTCCCCAAGAGGGGTTTTCCTGTTGGGCAGGAGCAGGCCCCAGGGATTCCAGCCAGCTGATGGAAGCTGTGTCTGGCCATACCCCAAGCCATGCTGTGCTGTCCTGTCCATCTCCCAAGGAGATTTCCATTCCCCTCTCCAAGCAGGAGCCTTCCCAGGTGTCCCCAGTATTGATGGGCTGCTGGCGTGGCAGTGGAGCCTGGCTGTGGGCAGGAGACACAGCTGCTTTTCATGTCCCCCCTCATAGCACAGCTCATGTTCAATCTTTCAGCAGATCCCTGTGATCTAGGGGTAAATTATGGGTGTCAGGTTTGGGGCAGCCAAGAGGGAATTTTGGAGGGGGGAGGTAGCAGGGAGCAGCATGTGTGAGTGGCTGGGGAAGGACAGAGGAGGGTAGTCCATAGCTGGATTTTGGTACCTTTACAGCATCTCCTCCTGGAGCATGCCGGGGTTTCAGGCTGAGGAGGCCCAAAGTGCATGTCACCCCTACTGTGAGCCTTTGGCATCCCTTCTTCTTCAACCCAAGCCTTCATCCAAAGGGAAACCTTCAGTACTGTCCCCCCATGCCTTCCTGCTCCTCCTTCTTGCCCCCAGGGTGCTGTGCTGGGTCTCTGCGGTGCAGAGCGCGGGATGTGTGCCAGAGGAAGCTGTGGAGACGGCGGCGGGGCAGGGACCCAGGTGTGAACCCACGCAGGTAGCAGGACTGTGACTCAGCCATCCGAGAGAAAGCGCCGCGGTTCCCCGGATCTTGGCACGGCCGAGGCCGGGAGGGCTTCGGCAGGGAAGCCATTCATGCCACTGGCCTCAGTGCTCACCAGCCTTTTGCTCCAGAGGTCATGCCTGGCTGCCCTGGAGCTGCTGGAGTGCAGGAGCACTGAGCTTTCAAATTTAGTGCTTTTCATTTCTATGGGAAAAAGCACCTCTTTCCCCTGGAGACCCAAGAGACACACGTACCACAAAGGTTTTCCACCTATGGGTCCAGCCTAATGTTTGAATCTGATGGGGTCCAACCATGGAGACCCTTTCTCACTGCAGGCAACCTTTCCTCTTCCTTCTCTTTCTCTGCAAAGAGTTAAATCTCTCTCCAATCCAGCAATTTTCCCCTCCCTCCTGCCCCCGGGATAATGTTTAACCGAGCTCAGTGCTAATTAAATATCGATGACCTCAGGCAGGTTTTGTTATCGTCTGGAAACACCTGATGCATGTGTCACCAGAAAGAGTTTTTCTTGTCTCAAGTACACCGGCAATCCTTGAACTCATGTTGGCTTTTCCCTTCCCACCCTGCCGGCCACCCCTGCCCATGGGCACCACCGAGGCTTTGCTGGCAACCAAGCACTCCGACTCGTGTGGGCCTGCTCTAGCCACTCCTAATTGCAGGGGACAGACACGTGGGAAGGAAAGTTCTATTCCTCCTTTTCTTTCCCAAAGCACGGCCATTGCTGCCCACCATCCACAGCTGAACAAGCTCAGCTTGAACTTGGTGGACTTTCGTCTTCTGGGTTGAGTCTGTTCTTTCTTACCTCCTGTGAGCATGGGGATGACCCATCTTGGGGTTTGGCTCTCTGAAATATCTCCTGGGATTTCTCAGGGGAGCAGCAAAGACACACAGAGAAACATTTCTCCTTCTCCTGTCCTCAAGGGTAGACTTGGATCCACACTGCCAGGATGAGCAGGCAGGCACCAAAACCCTTAAAGGCTGCAATGGAGAATGGGATAGAAAAGAAAGGGAGCAAAAGAGAAAGAGTGATAAAAGGAGGCTGTGAAGGGGTTAGATATGTTCTGGGAAGGGGTTGTGAGTACATTTTAGGCAAGATGGACTTTTACAGGGCAGAGCCATATTCTAGATGGGTTTGGGACCACTGTCCACCTGAGCTGGATGTGTGGAAATAGAAGGGACTCCTCAGGAATTGCACAGCAGCTGGGGTTTCCTGACAGGTCCACCAGCCTTGTGAACAACCTCTGAACCTTTCTGCTCAAGGAGGTCTCTCAGCCCTACAAAAATTCTCAAGTCTGGTTTTCTTTGTGGCGAGGAGCGGAGGCTTCACTGACATAATTTGCACACTCTGCGGTATTAATAGCCATCCTGAAAAACAAAGGAAAACTCCCTATGAAGACCATGTAAGGCAGAGCTACAGTTGCACCATTTATTTATTCGCTCACTGTAGGTATTTCCTGCCTCTGTTGGTCAGAGACCTCCTGTGTTGGCCAAAAATCAGATTTCCTCCCTTGCCAGGAATTTATGGATCAGCAGCACTGATGGTAACAAGGGAATCACAACCCCCTGGCTCTGACAGGACAAACTCCTGTCTACATTTGGCCTCAGTCCCACCAGTTGCTCCAAGGCCCAGCACATCTGCTGGGCATCTACAGGCTAGGGCAGTGGAGGAACAGCAAGGCCAGGGCTGAGGCTGGAAGGTCCAGTAAGGCTGGAGGAATCAGTGAGGCTGGAGGCACTGTCTTGCTCCCTCCATCAACTCTGCAAGTCTGATGTTCACTGGATGTTGCAGCAGGCAGGACTTCCTCAATTTCTCTTGGGTTGTACAACCTCCAAGCTACCCACAGCCCCAGCGAGAAGCAGATACCGTGTTGGAGAGGGGCACGGCACAGTGGAAAATTTCCAGGCCATAAAGCCAGGGGGGTGTCACTCAGGTGCACACAGAGTCAGTTTTTGCTGTCCCCCACTCTGCAGGTCCCTGCCGTGCGAGGCAAAGGGAGCACTCGGTCAAGGACCAGCCTAGCACCTGGGAGGGGGAGGGCAGCGCAGACACAGACCTGGCTTGTTCAACAAGCTGGAGCGTGGCTGCAGATGCACCTTCTTCAGGCTCCAGCTGCACTACGGCTCTGCAGCTCCTTCCCAGTGCTTGTTGCTGCCTCCAGACCTGCCAGCAGATCAGTCTGTGCATGTGCTCCTTCGCTCGCTCCAGGCACCATCAGCCAGGCCCCTTCTTCCCCTGCCCCAGCTGTGCCGGCAGCGCGCTGGGAGGGCGGCAGCTCCTCATCAGGAAGTGGTGGCCAAGAGCTGGGGATGGGACCTCCTTCAGGAGATCCAGGCAAACATTTTGGGCCATGAGTGAGGGTTCCCTGAATTTCAGATCTGCATGTGGGATGCTAAGCAATCCCAGCTCTCCTTTGGGCATGCCTGGGCTGGAGAGGTGGACGTACAGGTCCAGGACTCCTGCTGCATGGGAGCACATCTGCAGGCATTAGGTCCCTTGGTCCTGTCTGTAAGCCAGAGCTGCTTTCAGCTCTGTTCATAGACGAAGACAGATTGCAATTACCCTGGCCTGCTCCCCAAAAATGGAGCTGGGATGGCAAGGGAGAGCATGGCACAGCACCTTGTTGCACTGCTGACTGGCGATGGGGACAGCAGCAGGGGACAGCATCAGAGCTGCTTTGCCTGGCCACCATGGCCAAGGTGTGGGCATGGAAGGACCTGCTAGCATGGAGCAGTTCCCTTTTCTGGCTGCTCACTCCGCTGCCTGAAATCATTCCTGTGCACGAGTAGCTGCAGGGGCAGGGGAGAAGGGGGTGCCAGAGGTTGGTGTGAGCTGTTTGGAGGGCTGACTCTAGGGAGGGTCCCGTCCAGAGGACTGTCTCCTTGGTCATTGTTATCAGGATAATTCTCCAGCCACTCGAATCCTGTTTTTGTGCTGGTGTTGCCTGGCTCTACAGGAGTGAGGGGGAAGAAACACAGGAAACGCTAGCGACGGAAGCAGAATCATCTCCTGGAGGGAGCGAAGAGCTGCTGACGCCACTGAGGGGAACAAAGACATTCAGAAGGAGTTAGACATGAGTTTGTGCTGGAGACAGCCCAGACAAGTAGTCTCAGTCCCAGCTTATGGCACACCTCACATTCCTCCAGCACACTGCACCTCCCAGCCCAACTTCCTGCACTGAGTTCTGGGGTGCAAAGAGACCTCGAGGGGTCCCCAGGTGAGGAGAGGAGGCAGCTGTGAACTAACAGTGCCTGATGTTCTTGCCATGGAGAAGCCCTGGAGAGGGTGACCTGGGGACTTGTCCTCTACTCTATCCCCAGCTGCTGCAAAAGCTTTGGCTGGTATGGTGGAGCGAGGGTGGCCATGGGAACAGCACAACACTTGGTGGCAGCGTGGGCGCCAGCCTCACCGCTGCCTCAAAGCTGTCCCCTCCAGCACCCCCGAATGCCCGGGGGCTGTCCCCACGCCTTGCTCGCACAACAGGCCCTCTGTCCCACAGGCACAAAAGGAAATTCTGAGTAAAAAGGTCAGAGGGCCTGGCATCCATCTTACACAGGGCTAGGAGAAGCATGCAAACCCCTGCTTAGCAGGGTCACAAGCTGCCCCTGTCCTCATCCCCATCCGTGGCACCTTCCAGGTCCTTAGGAAGCCTTTATGTGCTTCCTCTCTTGGAGATGCAGGTCAGGAGTGCTGCATCCTGAGTGCTAAGGGATCTTTCATGTGGCTCTGGGGCAGAAAATCCACTCTCTCAGAACAGAGCAAAGCCCTTGGGTCTCCCAGCTGCTGCCCCTATGGGGTGCAAGTGCCTCAGTCAGGCTGGGCTGGGACGCTCTCCAAGTCCTGGCCTTGCATGTGGCAGTGGAGTGTGATGACAGTGGACACAGCCCTCTCCTCAACACACTTGTGCCAAGGTAAATTGCCCCATCCAACTCCCATATCCCTAATTCCATGAAGAGGATGTGTACTAAAGCTTCAAAGTAATGAAGACACAGTTTCTGTTACAAGGGCCAGCGTTCACATCTCAGATCCTTCTGTGGCTCAGGAGTGAGAGCCTATTCCAGCTCCATCAGATGTAGAACCCCACCCCCATGGCACGTGCACTGCCTGCTCCAGAGCCAGGGAGCAGGATTTCCCCCGCCAGTGATGCCATGAAGCTGAGTGATGCCGTGGGACACTGGGGACCATGGAACCATTTGGGGCAGCACTGCTGGGGGGAAGCTTACAGCACCCTACCCTGCTGCCTGCAGAAAGGGCAGCACAGCCAGGATGCTGCTGCTGCCAGTAGTACCTCCAATCCCCAGGGTCTGCCTTTGTGAGCAGTGTTTGTGGCTGGAACATAAGCGTCAAAATGTCATCAGTCCCTTATCTGCAACATATCTGGGTCCCTTTGGTACCTACTCAGCCTCCAAAAATAGCCTAGAAGGGAAAAAGAATACATTCCTAAAATAGCACCACCACTTGGGCTCACCAGTGCTGGAGCTGACACCTGGTTGAGTGCCCACCGCAGCTTTGCAGGGAGAGTTCAGATCCATTCTCCTGTGCTTTCCCAGCCTAAAATAGCAGCCACACCTCACTGCACTGGGAGGCTGGCAGGTGCTTTCCAGCTCTTGCCCAAAGCAGTGTCAGCTGCTGCCCGGCCACCCTGTGCCACCGTGGGACAGCGCCGTTTGCTGTGTGGCCCCAGGCATGTCCCCGTGCCCACACGGCTCACACATCCCACGGCAGGCAGGGAGGTGTGTGCAGCCCTGGAGCGCAGCAAGGACCAGGTGAGTCACCCCTAGGGATGCAGCCAGCGATGTGGAGGAGAGGGCTGGCTGGCTGCCTCTCCTGAAAAGGAGAGCTGCTGAGGAGGAGGAAGCTGGAAGGAAGGAAGGCCTTGTTTGTCCGTTCCCAGAGCGGTGCAGGAACTGCTATATGAGGAATTACCTGACTTCAAATCTCCAGATGCTTTTCACTAACTTCCTCATTTGAGCCTCCCCCAGCTCCTGCAATCTTGCCCTGTGCTCTGCTGCTACTGCCTCCCCTGAGCTACCCCAACACTTGCAGCTGATTTCCTTCAGGCTGCAAGGACTCTTCCGCCTCCTTATGCTCCAAATTTATCCACACCTGCTCTTCCCCCTGCATGGGCCACATTCACTCTGCATATGTGAATCCAGAAGCCCAGCTCTGCCAGGCAGGCAGGGCTTGGCCACCTGGGAAGGCAGGGAAAGCCATGGTGAGGGGGTGGTTCCTGAGCTTCCAGTTACAGGGAGGATGCTGCAGGTGTGGGGTGTCCTGTGGGATGCTCTGTGGGACCCAGGTGGGAAACTGGCGACTCAGGATGTAGGAAATCAATGCTCTGCATTTATCACTGGCACATCTTGGCCTTTCACACACATTCCCACCCTGCATACCTCGTGCTGCTCCCCGTGCAGCCTCATGCAGTGCTGCACAGCCGGACTTCTCAGCATCCGTGAAGGATGAGGGGATACGACCATGACGCAAAGGTTTCATGTTCTTGGGAGACCATTGCTTCCTCTCTTGCCTGGCCCTTTAGAAGGTCTGGGCAAAATGTTTATGCAGAGTACAAAAGGTTTAAGGATGTGTGTTGGATTCGGAGGGATGGAGCCCAGCATGAGATAAATGCCGATGTGGAAGCAGGATCCAGCACTCTTCATACTGAACAGTGTTTCCTAGGGCAAGTGGGGGAGGAGGGGTGAGGCTGTTGAGGTCAGGAGGGCTGGGAATCATGAAGATAAAATGCTCCCAGGGAGTAGGATGTAGTCAGGGGCTGGGGTGTTTTGGAGAACAGGGATGGAGGCACATTTTACTGCAGAAAAAACCTGGGACTGTCACGTGTGTCCAGGAGCAGGGCTGGGAAGGGACGCATGGAAGGGGTGTGCAGAGGAAGGGGAGATCAGCATGTGCTGAATGGAGATTAGAGAAGGGGTCTTTTTGAGTCAGGGAAGACTTCCCTTCCAGCGACCATGCTGGGAATTGAGTAGGCACTCAGAGTACCTCCTGGGACAGAGGTACCCCCAAAAGCAAGCTTGAGGGATAGAGGGCAATGGAAATTGATTGCTGAGGTATGTGAGGGAAAGCTGGAAGGTAGGGAATGGCAAAACCTTTGTTTTTCTCCGGGGAGGATCTGTTCAACAAGAGACTCTCCAGTGCTGTGCAACCTCAGAGCACCCCACCAATCCATGGTTAAATTAGGGTCTGAGACCTTCCAGGCTGGGGCAGGAAGGGGGGATGTGAGTCAAAACAACAAAAACAGCACTCTTGAGGAGGCTACTTTCAAGGTTGGGATGGATCTTTTGAAATAACAGGTTATTTCTAGACTTTGGAAATGAACCAAGTAGCCCACAGGCCCCGAAGGAACCATGGGGAGGTTTCATGGTCTCATACCTCTGAATTCAACAACCTGTTGTGCAAGCTGAGGTCACTGGCCATTGCAGATGACAGGAACTCAGGGAGAGGAAGAGGGGACAGGATGCTTGGCCAAAATACCTTAAGAAATTATGTTAAGGATATCCCCTCTCCTCCAGAGCCAAGATGTGACAGTACCTCCCCTGGGCTCCATGGGGAGCAGAGGTGAGAGGGTCACTTGCAGAAGGAGAGGTTGCCCTAGACCTCTCCCCAGCTCCATCACTTTTCCTGGTCTTCCTCTGACTACAGCACAGGTTTTCCCCTGCCCCTTTTTTTTTCATTTCAACATGAGAAGCAGCAAATGAAACCTTTTAAGGCCAAACAAACAGGATAAACATGAGTCAAGACTGAGCATGGGGTGGTTTAATGTCAGGGCCATGAGACTGCAGATCTGCGAGAAGTCAAAGAGGCAATGTGATGGGTTTTAGGGGTTTGGAAGAGCAAACAGACTTGTGCTGCAGCAGCAGAAGAAGCCTGGACATCATGCTGAACCCTTCAAGCATGATAGCCTGTCCAATTCCGCTCCCCATCGAGTAAGAGTTTGCCATTGCTCAAGTGAACCCCAGCAGGAATTTTCAGGGAGGTGGGGGAAGCCCTGCCAGCACAAGGATCAGAAGTCCTGAGGGGCTGTGCCCATGCTTCTTGGCCTGCCTCTGTCTAGCAGAAAAGTTATGGCTGAAGGACTCAGGTCACCTCAGGCAGGGAAGCTGGTGCAGCTCCTTAGGGTCCCTTCAGTCACCCAAAGGACAAATAGGACTGTTTGAACCTTAAAATCTGCACTAGAGCCCTGTGAAATGATGGTGGTTATCCAAAGAGAGGGGGCTGTGGTCATGAGCAAGAACGTGGCAGAACTTGGAGATGCACAGCTTTCCTGGTTCCTGGGAAAGGAAGCCACCATCTGTTATCAGAAAGAGGAATACTGATGGAAGAGCAATTTCACTAGATAATGTCTCTAATTAAGACAGGTGATAGGATGCAGATTTCCTTTCTGGAGAGATCTTTGTGGAGACCTCAAGCAGGGATGCTTCTGACCTTGTCCTTTCAGTCAAGGCCAAGTGCCAGAGCAAGAAGAAAAGGTGAGGGTCCCCAGGACCCTCCTTGCTGCTCCCTGCCCTGAACAACTGCTGTGAACAGCTCTGGGGTTGGACGGGATTGCTCTGCAGGCCTGGCTGGGGATGCTGGGGACCAGTAGCCAGACCAAAACAAAGGATTCTATATCCAGGATAGAGAGATCCCATAGCCCCAGGCCATGTGAAAACCTGCTTTTCTTTGTCAGTCAACATCTGCTGAAGGCCCTTACTCAGGCTGTGCTTAATCCTGGCAGCTGCGTCATTCTTCCCCTCTACCCAACCCCCTTTTTCCCCTGAAGAAATTTCTACGAGATTTTTTTTTTATTTGTCTTTGTCTGTTTGATCCCTAGTTCCTATCCAGGCCAAACAAGGAATGCATCTTACTGGAGACAGGATAGAGGACTCTTGGAGTTAATAGTTTTCTCCATTGTCTTTCAAATGTGTGCTGAGATGTCCGTAGCTGGGGAACCCATTGTGCTGCCTTCCTGCTTGTTTTTCCAAAAGTCTCCAGTGAATAAAAGCAATGCAGAGCTTGTAATACACTTTCCATGACCTCTAATCTTGTGTACGATCTATCTCAATTGCCAGGTCGAATACAGTATTCATTAGCAGTGGTTCCACCTCTATGTCATCTACTTCTCCAAAACCCAGCCCCAAGCTATCCCTGGCTGGCTCCAACGTCCCTCAACTGCCCCACCATCTCCATGGCCCTCATCCATACCTTCTTGTTCCTCCTCACTTTTCTTTCTGTTCTCCCAAATCATGTGTCCTCCCCTCTTTCCCTGAGCATTTGGTCTCTGGAGGTGCTGGCACAGCAGTGGCTGTGGCAGGGAGGTGACAGATCCTGGTGAAGGAATGCTTGCAAATTCAGGAATGTACTTACTGGGAATCATCCTACCTCCTCATCCCACCACGAGTGGGTCAGGGATGCCCCTTAGTAGTTACCAGCCCTGGCAGTACAACAGGGAGCCCGAGCAATGGCAGGATGGGACCTGAGGGCAGACAAAGGCTCTGGGTTTGCCTTCCCACCCTGGCAATGAGCTCACTCTGCCGCGTGGGCTTGATGAGATTCCCAGATGCACAGGCACACAATGCAGCAGGGAAACCCTGTTCTCCCGCTGTTATTTTGCATGGCTTCTCTGGGAATGTTTGCCTTTCCTACCGCTTTCCTGTGGTGCCGGAAGCCTTCAGGTGTCCCTCAGCTAGGACAGCCACCTGGGCTTTAAGGATGAGTCACACTCTCTTCCCATGTTCTCCTCAGCCTTCCCTTTGACAAGGACGGGCAACAAACAGCAGGAATGAATCAGAGGCCAGGGTAGCTGAGGGACCAGAAGGCCATCCCTGGGCATCCCAGCATACCAGCTGCAGCACAACAGGGGACTGGGCATGGCCCATCACTGAGTGACAAGGACTGGTGGTCCCAGGGGACAGAAAAATCTCCAAGCCATCTCACTGGAAGATGTGCCTAAGAAGTCCCTTCCTAAAAGGACTGCATTCAAATTGTGATCTTTTCCAGCACCAAAGAGACATTCCCAGAGCTTTCTCTGGTCAGAGTAAGGATCCCTCTCCTGCTCCAAACGTTTGAGCCCAGGCCAAGGATAAAACACCAGCTTCATGCTTTGGTCTTTCTCCATTACCCAAGCTTTTCTCTTTGTTTTTTTTTTCCTCTCATTTTCTTCTTCACACCAATGCGTAGACCCTGGCCTGGGTGTCTGTGCCCACCTTGGGTTGACAGGGTATCCCTCTCAAGCTGCCAGACTCAATGACCAATGTGCCAGCTCTTGTCAAGGGGGTGTAGGCAGGAAGGCGTGGAGCTGGGGCACCACCACAGCCCAAATCTCCAGACAAACTTTGTCAGTCACATCTGCTGAGGAGGCAAGTCCAGTCTTGCTCTGGGGTTCCCAAGCACTGTGCAGCTGAGCCTCTCTGCAGAAAAAAGACACTGGGTCTGATTGCTTGCAAGTCTCCCATCTTCTTCCTACTTCCCAGGGATCCCATGACATGCTTGTACCTCACTGTGCCACATTGAAAGGATCGGTCACTGGAGGCACCACAGCTACAAAAACATGGGCTGGGAAAAAGGCTTGGCAAGCGAGATTTTCTGGGCTGTGTCATGCAGAGGACAAGGGGATTGGATTAAGCAGTCAGAATGGTTTGGTTTAGAAACGGCAGCTGGAAATCAGCCTCTCTTTCTAGAGGTTGTTCACACAGTCACAGAAGGGACTTATAGTTGGGTAGTGCTACTTCTTTGTGCCTCTCTTCCCAGAGCTCTGCTCAGTTCAAATCCATCCCATCTGTGGGGGCAGGAGATAGACTCAGGGCCTCTGAGAATTAAGGTCATGGCCTGGCCATGCAAAGCCTGCACAGCCCAGGCTGGGGACGGCATGGGCAGGCATTCTGGTGCTTCCTGCTCCCTCTCAGGAAGTTAGTGCCTGTACTGTGAAATGCTACCCAAATATTCTGCCACCTTTATCAGCCTCGGCTTTACTGCCCATTATCTTGCTCCCTTTTTCCGAATTGCTCCTCAGGTAACAGCTACTGATGTAAATCAATGGGATGTCATGCAAGCAGACTCGAGGACACAGGTCAGCTGGCGGGGAAGGAGAGGGGCCATCGCTGGACTGCTGCTGTGGGAACCCACCGGAGACAGCGGCAGCCGTGGGTCCAGGGGTACCCAGGGGGACAGGTCCAGGGGTGGCTGTGGCTGCCCCTTCTGCTGCAGCTCAGCATCCAGGTAAGCTGCCCAAGACCCACATTATCTCTGATGCAAGGCAAACAAAAAGGGGAAAGTGAGAAGGAATTCCTCATCTGAGAGGGCTGTTATCACCCTTCCGCTTCCCTCCCCCTGGAGAGATAGGGCAGCAGCTCAATGCTCCGTTGTTCCCCAGGGGGCCTCTCCTTCCCTGCTCCCATCCGTGTGAGGATGTGATGGGGGCTCCCGGCCCCGCAGCTCTCCAGACACCCTTAGGGACACATTCCCTGTCATATCTGAGCCTCTGTGCTTACCAAGGGTCCACCACAGCACCTCTGAGCTTTGCAAGCCTCGTCCAACACACCAACGACCCCGCAGGTAACTGAGAGCCTTTTGCTTTGCCTTGGGAGTACCGTGGTTTCGCGCTGCTCCCAGCACACGCTCAGGTGGCAGAACAGACAATGCCTGCTGGCCCCAGCCACAGGACAGTGCCACCGCTCAGGGCAGCATTGATCAGCAACAGGTAACTGAGCCCAAAGAATAAAGCTCAGGCTCTTGTCAGCCCTGCAGCGAGTCACAGGGTGCTTACACAGTGTTCTAAAGCAATTAACCCTGACAGAGCAGAGTGGCTCAGGCTTGCTGGCTGAGGAGGAGAGGAGGCAGAAGCGGGTGGTTGGATGCCCCTGTAGCAGTGAGGTCCTCAAGGCAGGCAGAAGAGCTGAAATAGTCCCTGACACCACATGAGGGAGAGGCAGACATGAAAAAGACCCATACTCCATTCTAGCAGAGGCAGAAAAAAATGCTGGTCAACATCATAATGAAATCTTAAGGCCCCTTACACCCATCCCTGTAAGAAGAGCGCTTGGGAAAGATTTTACGCAGCACACCAGCTGCCAGAAATGGTGAAGCTATTGATCATCAGGTTACAGAGTGGTGGCATAAAATCATGTGAATCTGAAGAGTGAACAGATGGCCAGCCTGAGCGGGGATGAAATTATTTTGTAGCAGATCTGACAAGCAGCTCAATTCAGTGTTAGTGCAAGAACCGGATTTGATTTGGCAGAGAAGACAGGGTGCTTGCAAGTCTTGGTAGTGCCACATTATTCAGTTCTCAGATTTGTCTTTATCCTGAGGTTGTTTCTCTCGAGTTGGGGATAAACTCACAACTCACTCAGCTGTGGTTTGATGCAGTTGCCCAAATATTGGTTTCCAGTTCCATTTTAGATGCAGTAGTGTATCCTGCTTGGCCTCCAGCTGCTACTCCAGACGGTCTTGGGCTCCAGTAACTTCCATGGCAGATCTGCCAGCCCCCTTCATGTGTCTCTGTTACCCTAAGACATTTCATATGACTCTAAACCACTTCATTTTGGCAACAGGATCCCAGGATTATGAATACACTTA